>JASDQU010588675.1:9381-35145 GCA_032191745.1 Picea mariana
AATTTCATGGGATACATTTTCACTTTTAGGTGTCCTCTCTATTACGAAATTTTTCAATCCTTCCATGATCTCCTCTTTTAAACTATCCATCTTTGCCTCCATCTTAGCTTCCATCTCTTGTAGTTCATCTTTTGTTACTATCTTCTTTTGTAAATCATTTATGTCCCTACGCATTTCTTCACCTTCATCAAGAGTCCAAGTACGATTGTCTGGAGGCTTATTTGGTGTAGAAGTTCCCTTTTTGGGTGGCATGTTGGTCAAGTATCACTTTTAAACCTTGATTTTGAGGTGGTTCTACTAGACAATCTTTCTTCTGTTGTATCTCCAATGTTTCAACCCTTATGAGTATGAAATTTTCTTTTTTGTATTTCTTTGATATTGTTTTTCTACAATCCCACATGTCTGATCAAAATTCGATGTGCCAAGTGGAATTTACAGTAACTTTCCCACAACTTGTTGATTTTTGGCCTTTCTAGGAGATCTCACTTGTATAGCGTTCCCCGCACAAAATAATTGATATACAATTATGAAAATTATACCAGACATACTACAGATTGTCCACTATCCAATGAAACTAGTCTCACTCAATTTGGATACTCTAGGACGAAGTTATGATTCTTTTACCTGGAACACCTTCTTTCAAATACCCTATCTTCCACAGGGTGTATCTACAAATTTAAGATGACCCAGAAGATGAAACTTTTACCATAGATACCTTACTAATTTTTGGGAATATCCTCCAGATTTTTGAGTCTGAAACATTACAGAAAAATTTTTATAGAAAAAATTCTGCAATGACGCAGTTTAGGATGATTCCAGAACCCTATCTTGAACAGGCGGTAACTCCTAAAGTATAAGGCCTCAGGAGATGAAATTTTAACCCAACGTACCTTGATCCATATAATAAATATATTCCAAGACATTCCTTATGAAACATTGTATAAAAAATGTTATAGTGAAAATTACAAGGTGTCTCAGATGCAGCAGTGAAACCCCAAGACCTTGAGCTCTGATACCATATGTTAAGAACCAAATATCAATATAGCATAGAAAACCCTCAAAATAAGTAATCAATGCCTTGAAAAGGAGATAAATATATATAATAATGCTCTTCGAGGGGGAAACCTCCTTATGCCCACATAAATGTACAATTACAAGATGATTCAAAATGAAAATGTCTCCTTGGTATATATAGGAGACTAGGAGGTATAATTACAACTAATGGACTAAATGTGACATAAATAAAATAACATTACTAATATAATATGCCCCAATTAAGGGGTAATGAGCCACTATTTAGGGCTTAACAAGATCCATCAAATGGACAATGATCTGAATGCATTGTTTGAAGCTCAAACAATGGCTAAGAAAGAACTAAGAGAATTTTGACTCGTAGTCTAGACAACTTATCTAAATATTCACCAAGTGGAGGCTATAGCTGAATCAGAATGGAACTCTCTAGTTGCATCCAAGACAAAATAATGAACTACAGACGCCACCCATCATATTGTTGTTGAAGCTTCACTTCTTACTAGAAAGTGGTAGGACAAGGTTGGACACTTCCAAGAAGTCAGGAAAAAATCCCTAGAACTAGTGCCTAAGTTGGGCCCTTCGTTTGAGAAATCCAAAGAAGAAATCACTCAAGCGGGAAGTAGAAGCAACTTAGAAACATAAGATAACGGTAAACAATAGGCCAACCCAGGGACTATGGAAGAGCTGAAGATTTGACTTGGGACGAGTCAAGGATTGTGTTCGGGGCTTGTTGGGCCCTTTGTTTTGATGAATAGAAGTTGCGCAAGATACTTAGGATATGGACAATGGACTAAAGGAAGAAACAAAAAGTGGTTGGAAGGAGAATGCAACATTAGTTTTAAAGAAATAAGTTGCAACAATATCAAGAAGAAGAGAGAACTCTCAAGTTGTCAATCGTAAAACCTAGATCAGATTATATATATGGGATCGATGTGATTGTAATAGGGATAATGAAAGGCTAATAACGAGTGACTGAATGAAGGAATGATATTGAGTCTAATTCAGAGTTTAATTTACTCGTAGTTGTTAGTTGGGTTGAATCTTGAGATCTGGGTAAGAACTAGATTGTCAATGTAATAAAATTTTGTATTATTGTAGATTTGGAAAGAGAAAGGGACTGAGATAACCTTGTCTCACACTAGTTGGGGAGTATCCACTGATTACTTGTATATGTGACTCAAGATGTGAGAAGAACTTGATATATGGTAATATAAATGGAGACCCAAATTTAAAATATATCTTGTGTATTTAGTCTTCTAATTCTCTTGAATACTACTATGTATTATCTTTTATGTCTGATATGCTTAATTTATTCCTTGTGAATGGCGACGCAACTTTATTTCTTTATTCTCAATTAGGAAATGGTCAGAAATAGTACAGTTTTAAACTATATTGTGCAATACTAACATGAACATTGATACTTCAGATATTTTTCTATGTATTCTCCTTACCTTTCCCTCTCTTACTCATCTTGGTTGCACTTCGGGTGAGACTTCTTCCCTCCCAGGAAGATGAAAATGTCAGTGCACTAGACTACTTCGGTACCTTTTGTTGGAAACTATAAGAGGACCCTAGTTTGATCACTTTTGTGCCAACACACTCAGCGTGATCTTGTCACAGCCAGGCGACACAGAGATAGATCATCCAATCAATTTTTCAAGTAGGAAACTATAAACAACGATGAAAAATTATACCACAACATAATGTAAGGGATTGGATATGGTCTATGCACTGCAAAATTTCAGACACTACTTTCTAGGCTCACACTTCAATATGTACACCAACCATTATACGTTGGGATATCTAGTCAACAAGCTAGTGTTGGTGGGAATGATTTGAATGTGTCTTCTATTATTCCAGGAATACGACTTTGAAGTAGTAGTAAAATAGGGAAAACTCAATGCAGGCCCAGATTATTGAAATATTGTAACTTCGAAGAATATTCTAATTAAATTTGAGTTATTATTTTATAGATCAAATCCCCTTTTGTGGATTGATCAAGTTGGGTCTTGTATAAGATCAAATTCCCTTTTATGGATTGTTCAAACTATGTTTGTATAGTGGTATTTGTAAAATTCACCCCTAGTAATTATAAAATGGTTTTAGCCACTTCTAGGAGAAGTTGTCTCAACCAAGTGAAGAGACCCAACCCTAGATCCATCTCATACTTGTATTTGTATGTGAGTTTGGTGTCTCATTTACATACACTCACTCACTCATCTAGTGTGCATATCTTGAAAGAAGTTTCAGTTGCAGGAGGAAGGAGGAGAGAGGTGCATGCTCAATCTTGGTTTGTCTTTGGTGTTTGGGTATAGTCTTGGCATTGTATTGGAAATCTATTATTGAGGAAGCTTTTTTTGTGTTTTCTCCCCCATGAGGATTTCCTAATACCTTGTGATTGTGTTTCTTTCAGAGATCCTCTTTATACTGTTGTTTTGGAAATGCATTGAAGGCTCATGTAATTTGAAAATAACCTAATAAAAGTAGTAAAAAATTAACATGGTATCATATCTGAATTGAATAGAGCATCTTTCACTGGGTATCTAGATGTCACTATTGTCGTAAAAGAAAATTAGGGCTTCTTACTGAAGAGGAATTTTTTACCAAAGACCACCTTCAGAAGTGCACCTTACCCTAGCGCATCTTTTGGCAACTCAAGAGAGCTTTTTCATTGGCTATATTTTCCATAAAGTCAAACCCTAGTTTTTACCAATACAAAAAAACTAGAAAGCGAGGAAACTAGAACTAGTACCAGAAGTACCAGTCCAGAATTGTGCAGGTCAAGTTTTAAAGGGTAAAACTTGGAATTTTATGAAAGGGTCTGCTCCAACAAACTCACCTCAACTCAACTCATCTCCTAGTAAGTTCAGTTTCATTTTCTGAGCACTTTCATTTTCTAGTCATTTTCTTAGGTCTGGGTCAATATGTCTGCAAGAACCAAGATTGTTGAAAAGTTAGAAGGTGTGGAAATTTTTGTTCCTAGAAGTACATAATTGGAATCATTCTTGAAGAGAATTACCTTGCAAAATTCATAAAATAAAATGTACCAGAGCCTGAAGAAAATGCATCCAAAGAGAAGTACAAGAAAGATATGATTAAGGATAAATGAATAATTTCATATTCCATTAAAGACCATTTGATCCCTCAAGTGTATTCTAATAATAATCCAAAATACATGTTTTATTCCATAACCATAATGTATGAAGGAAGGAACATCAACCCGAAGATGAACTTGAGAACCCAACTCAAGAATACAAAGATGCAAAAAGGAGAAATAGTTCAAGACTATTTCTCTAGGGTTTCTCAATTCAAGGAATAGTTAGAGGCAATTGGAGACAACTTAGATGAATATCAACTCATGATGACAAATCTTAATGGTCTCACAAGACCATGGGATTCCTTCATCCAAACTATTTGTGCAAGAAAACAAAAAATCCAATTTGACAGTTTATGGGAAAAATGTGTTCAAGAAGAAGAGAGAATGGCTAACCGAGAAGTTTTTCTATTAAGAGATGAATATCAAGACCTATATGATCATTCTAAGGGTGGAAATATAAAGTCTCATTTTCAAAAGGAGACTCACTTTCACAAAGAGTCTCACTCTCCAAAGAGATTCCAAAAATATCATAAGGGTCAAAGAAAGGGAAAATATCTCTCCTCCTACCAATGTTATCATTGTGATAATATGGGACATATTGCTAAGAATTGTCCTAACATAAGGGGATAATACAAGAAGAAAAATAACAAAAGACATCATTCTCATTCAATTGAATATGATGAGCCACCCAAGAAGTTAGCTAAAGAAGAGATTGAAGAATATGTTTTGTTTTCCGCTTTCTCAGGATCTATGACACCTGAAGAGGATACTTGGCTCATAGATAGTGGTGCCTCTAAGAAAATAACAGGTCAGAAGAAAACTCTCTCCAGCCTTATAGAAAATGACTCCCCCCCATAAATTTCCACTTTATGTACTTTATGAAGGATGTAGGATGAGAATGAAGGATGTACTTTATGTACCAGGTTTGAAAAAGAACTTACTTTCTATTTCATCTTTAGATAAGAAAGGTTTTAGGGTTTCATTCGTAGATGGTGAATTTATTACGTGATCTAAAGGAAAAACTATAGAAATGCAGTTGTTATTGGAACAAAAGAAAGAGGTTTGTACCAGTTAAAAGGTCACCCAAATGTAGCCTTGACTCACTCTATTGAAATTCCTTGTGAACTTTGGCATAGAAGGATATCTCACATCAACTACAAATCCTTACCATATGTGAGCAAGGTATTTACAAGTTTACCAGAGCTAAAGGTTTATCATGAAGGTGTATGCAAGGGATGTGCACAAGGAAATAAAAAAAAGGAATTATTTTCCAAAGAGTGACAATAAAGCAGAAGGAATTTTGTAACTTGTCCACTCAGATGTATGCGGTCCAATGCCATCAACCTCTCTAAGAGGGTATGTATACTATGTATCTTTTATTGATTATTACTCTCATAATACTTGGGTTTATTTCTTGAAGTCAAATGATGAAGTACTTGGAAAGTTCAAGGAATTCAAAGCCTTGGTAGAAAACCTCTCTGAAATAAAAATCAAGATACTTAGGTGAGACAATGGAGGAGAATACACTTCAAAAGAATTTGGAAACTTTTGCAGAGATGTCAAGATTAAGAGGGAGCTCACCATTCCCTATAATCCTCAAAAAATGGTGTATCAGAAAGAAAGAATAAAACAATTATGGAAGAATCAAGGACTATGATTCATGATCAAGATCTTCCAATGCACTTATGGGGTGAAGCAACAAGAACAATAGTATATGTCCAGAACAGATTATCCCATAGAGCACTTGGATTCAAAACCCCCGAAGAAATGTTCACTAGAAAGAAGCCAGAGGTAAGCCATCTAAAGATATTTGGTTTTCTAGTGTTTGTACACATTTCGAAAGAAAACAGAACTAAGTTCGATCCTTGAGGAAAGAAGGGAATATTTGTTGGATATTATGAGGTCTCTAAGGCCTTCATAATTTACATACTAGGTTACCATCATATCGAGATCAACAGAGATGTAACCTTTGATGAATATGAAACACTCAAAATATTAAGGAAATTACAGCTTAAAGAAGTATATGAAGAAGAACTTGTAGCTCCCATAGTTGCAAAACCCGTAAAGGAAGTTACAGTTACTCTTGAAGATGAGATTCCAGAAGATCATGATATGATAGAATCTCAAGAACCTCCCTGTATGACGATCTCTCACAAGAGAAAGCCAACTTGGGTGAAAGAACCTATTCAAGATGCAGAGAAGTATGGTGCCTCGGAAGGAACCATGAGACAAAGCGAGAAACCTAAGCCATTCTCTAGCTATATGGCCTTGATGTGTGATCTCTTAGTAAAGGAACCTACTTTCTTTGTGGAAGTGCAAAATAAAGAATGGATGGACACCATGAAAGAAGAATATTGGTCCATTATGAAGAATGATGTATGGGAAATAGTTCTCAGACCAAATAACAAAGATTTGGTATCTTCCAAGTGGATATACAAAATAAAACATGCAACAAACAAAAGTATTGAAAAGCATAGGGTGAGATTTGTGGCTTGTGGATTTTCTCATAAGGAAGGTGTTGACTATGAAGAAAATTTTTCTCATGTAGCCAGATACACTTCTATCAGAACCATCATAGCTCTTGCAGCCAAAATCAAGTGGACGTTTCACTAGATGGATGTGAAAAAAACTTTCTTAAATGGTGTTATTGAAGAAGAAGTGTATATAGAAAAACCACAAGGGTTTGAAGTTGAAGATAGAAAGAATCATGTCTGCAGGTTGAATAAAACTCTCTACGGGTTGAAACAAGATCCTAGAGATTGGTATGGCAGAATTGATAGTTTCTTGACAAGCTTGGGCTTTACCAAGAGTAAAGATGATACTAACCTATACTTCAAGGTTATGAATGGTGAGCCAGTTATATTTCTACTATATGTGGATTATTTATTCTTGACAGGACAAGAAAATATCATCAAAAATTGCAAGAAGAATCTCACTGCAGAGTTTGAAATCAAAAAGTTATTCAAATGGACACTTTGAAACTAAGAGGGCGGGGGTGAATCAGTGTCACAAAACTTTGGAAAATTTTCCACTTTTCATAGATTAACTTAACAACATATATTTGTTTCATTTTCTTAACCAATATATAAAAGAACAAACATTTTATTTATATATTTAACTTGAATGAATACATAAGATGAATCTTTGAATATCTTCATCTTCAAGCACCTATGAGAGACCCAACTCTCTGTTATAAGAAACAACTTGTAGTTCTCAGATCCAACTGATAAATGATGAATCTAACCCTCATAACAAGTCCCAACTTGTTAATCTCAGATCCAACTGAGATGTGAGGAATCCAATCCTCATACAAGACCCAGCTTGTAAACATGCACCAACCTGATAGAATGAACCTTCGTTCAATCCATTATATATAAATATATATACTTCAACAAATTTAGCTACACTTTATTCTCAATATTCTTTCTTGTTTACATAGTCTTCCAACTGGTGTGAATTTGAATCATTGCATCTTTTGATATTGAACCATTGTACCTTTTCATTTAAATGATAAATTTAAACTTTAAATAATATCATGTTTTCCTTTTATCCTTTATTCATAATGCGCATGATTTAACTCTCTTAATCATGACTGTGTGTCGGTTCTTTTGTCTTCATGAGTTGATCACAGACATGGATCAAACCATTATATCGTTCTCATGCTTCTGTTGTGTCCTCAATTCGTCAACATATCATATTCAATATTTCTCTATATTATTATGGTGTTAATTCTTTGTCGAATTACAGAGATGAAATCTGTATGAGGCACTTCCTTCAAACCATTTTCATATGTCCATAAGCGTGGAACTACAGTCTTATTAATTTAACCGTTGCCTCTTCTTTCACCCTTATTTCTTGATTCCATATGACCACAGGTGTTGACCAGGTGCTATGCTAAGCGAGTTCTTGATCACTTATCAAAATCAATGATCACGGTTTAATCACATGATGATACGGACAACTGTCATTACTTCAAGACTTCATCCTTTACAACTTCCAGCCTCTGTAATATTTCAAATCTTCCGAAGAAGATTTCACTGAACTGTGTATACGGATTTCATTTAGTAGATCAGACGTTCCATATTTAATATTCCATGAATGAACGATCCTTACTTATCTATAGTTTTCAATCACAATCGATGATTACGACTTAATCAAGAGTTGAGATGAATGATTCTCATTCACTTCGAAACTTCGACATTCGTCGATTTCCAATATTTGAAATCATTAAAACTCATGGATAAAAGACGTGTGTCCATAATATTCAATGGTTTAGAATGCTCTTGAAGTAGATGAATGGTTAGCGTAACTTCATGTTTTACGCTTAGTATATCCTTCCACTGTACTCGATCAATGGTCGAGAAAGTTCTTGAATTAGATCAACAGTTAACGTTAACTTCGGCCTTCGATGCTTCGGCTAGTTACTGGTGTTAGAAACTAGTTTCCCCCAAATTACATACTCTCGAAGTGACGTAAATTGCTGACGTCACAACTGACTTGGCACTAGTAGAATGGCTGCCATGTGTCACTTAGATTCGTGACTTACACGTACCTAAAATTTCAATTTCATCTTGACACTTATCATTATCTGATTGTGCCACGTGTCCTTGCTAACATGGATCTCCTCATGTGAAACATGTTCTTCTCCTGGATCTAATGATTTTCCTAACTCTGAAATGTATCTCAGATCGACGACTGAGAGTGACTTCATTCCTCGGTGCTTTGGGTGAATTTAAATGTTCTCAACCCATTTTTTTCTGAAGTGGTCAGCACCGAAGTTTGACCACTGCTAACTTGGCATGCTCTGAATAGATCAACAATTGAGGGGTTTTCTAGATCTGACAATTGATGGGAGCTCGTGACTCCGGGGCTTTGGCCTTGGTCTTTTCTTATCCTATCCTTCCACTTTATATATATCATATGGGCAATATGACTCCCAAAATATTTCTCAAATCAGATGACTCATGTCCTCTTCAAAATATGTGTTTCTTGCGTTGTCCTTCCATTAAACTTGATCTGATGGTCAATATAACTCCTGAAATGATAATGGACGGCTTATGTGCATCATTTCTTCTGAGCCTCCTATGCGTCATCTCTTCTGAGTTTTTGGTTTTATACTTGATTTCCAACTGAACCAAGGATATTTTCATGCTCATATCTTGTGCCATCTAATACATTGATTCTCTTGAGATTTTATGTAGATTCTTCTGCACCTCACGTTATTTCTTCTGCGTGATTACTCCTGAAAACTATCTCAATGAACATGATTCTTCCTTGAATCCTTTGGATTTTTCCTGTGGGGATTTCAATCTGGATGGAATTTCTACAATGTGCTCTTCCTTTTGAGCTTTGATTAATGTCCTTGTTTCTGAGATTGAATCTCTGCATATTTTTTGACATTTGCATTCTCTGCATTTTGTTTGACATTTTCATTCTCTACTAATTGTTATACTTTTGTTATCAATGAAAATTCATCACAACAACTTATCATCACATCACAATGAAATCAAGTGTTGACATCAATGACAACATATCAATAACAATATGTCCAACAATCTCCCCCTTTATCATTGAGGGAAACACACTAACTTCATATACAAACTCCCATTGTGATGATGCTTCTCTCCTATAAATTTACTCTCCCACTTTGACATCAATGGAAAAGGGTTTCTCCCCTTATGATCAACCTAATTCTGTATGTTTGTTGACCAAAATATGAACATGGGTAACTCCCCTTGCAATCATGCTCTGCCCACCATAACTGAATGACTCCCCCTGTCAATATGCTTTCTCTTCCTCTGACTAATATCCCCCTTCGTTTCTGAAAGGGTATCTCTTCCTGACAACATCTCTTCCCCTGTCAATTTACTAACGGTTTATCTCAATCCATTGGTATATTTGTGTTCAAATAAGTAGTCTTATTGATACCAACTTGTAGTGATACCCATTTGTAGTGATCCACTCTTTCAAAACTTAATCTAATTACTTTCTTATTTAATAACCAAAATACTCCTCCTGAGTTTTTACTGACTTTCCTTTGTCAAATAGAACAAGAGCATGAATCTTACTGATCTTTTTGATCTGCTTCTTATTATTCTTTGATATTTCACAAGAATATCAATTGAGGAATGATACCAATTCATTTTTTTATTATCAATTGATCTTTTTTTAATGATACTCCTTGAATTTCTCTGCTACCTTTATTTTTCCTCTTCTCATATTCTACAACTAACCCTACCAATGATTTTTCTTTTGACCACTAATATATAGATAGTCAAGATTTTCCATATGTTAATTTTAAAAACTCTTGGCATAATCCTTTGATTTTGTAAAAACCAATTTAAAATTCTTTTTTTATTTTCTTTCTTTGGCTAACAACTTATGACATCATCAGAATTTGATATTGTCCCGTATTCTTCTATAGGCACTTCCTTTTCTTGGGCTTGATTTATTTCATATTTAAATTCACATTCTTTATTATGACCTTCACCCATTATGTTCTTATTATTAATTTCTTCATTTTCAGCTGTAATATCATCTTTCTTGATTTCTCCTTCATATTTTCTTCTTATCTTTCTATGAGATACTCTGCTTTTTGGATCTTCTCTTTCTAATTGTGTTTTTGGAGATTTGTCATCTCCTTTATTCTTCCAACTTTTATTAGGTTTTGTCACTAACTTGAATGACTTATTTAAGGATTGAATTTTTTAAATCCTGTAGTTTTGGGATTTGTGCCCAAACCTATCACAGTTGTAACCTTATTGTATGACAAAATTTTGTTGTGTTCCCAACAAAATTGCATCTCCAACATCTAATTGAGTTTTTGGACTTTCTTGTATATCCTTTCTCTAGTTTCTTGTAGTCCATTGCTTTATGGCCAAAGCTTTGACAAGAAAAGAAATAGTCATTGAAGGTGTTTCCATTCTTGACTTTATTTTGGCTTGAGAGATCTATCATTTGATTTTATTTTTCATTTTTACTTCTATAGCTTCCTTCCTTAACAAAGTTCATGGCTTGTAATTGGTTTGTTATTGCACCATCTCCTTTTGAGAAGGTTGATCCTTTCCTGTGTTTGTAAATGGTGCTCCACTTGTCACTATCTTCTTTCTTATTGTATCGAAGGCCAATTTTGTCATCAACTGATCTCTGACTATTCCAAATCTTATCTAGGATAGCTCAGCTATTCTGGAAATTGGCAGTCTTAATTTTCTTTTCATTCAACTTTTTGAGATTATCTATTTCTAATTTAAACGTGTGACATGTTTCTTCCTTTTTCTTAGCTTCTTCAATTTGAGTCATTAAATATACATTAGTACTTTCATTTATCTTTTTGAAGTTGATGTTTTCCAATTCCAACATGTGGTAAGAATTTTCTTTCCTAGTTAACTGGATCTTTAGGTCTTCTTCACTTTCTTTAATTTCATCAAGTTGAGTGTTTAGACTGTTAACTAATTCTTCCATTTCATTTAGTACTTATTTTATTTTGTTATCATGTTTTTTCAATTCTTGTATTTTCTTTATCAAATGATCAACTTCAATCTTCAATCTTCTGATATCTTTTTCTTTGTCTACTAGTTGAAATCTCTGTTCAAACTCTTCATGGATAGATTGATATAACTATTGAAGTAGCATCATATCTTCTATTGAATTTTCTCCAACTCTTCTAGAGTGCACATAGTTGTATACTCAAGATGGTCAAGAACATCCTTACTAACTTCAATATATAGACCATTTCTTGGTTCCATACTAATCACTTGAAATGTAGTTATAACATCAGTCTTAAAATCTAATAGTTTTTATTTAGTGAATACTGAGGTATTCCTCAATTCCTTGATGAGGTTGTATTCTTCATCATTGACTCAATTTTGCATCAAATCCTGCATTTCATTCTGATTATAAATATCTTTCTCAGTATTATGTTCTTCAATCTGATTGGAATTTTAATTTTCTTTATCTTGTTCCTTATCTTGATAAGAATTCTCTTCTTCTGAGTTTTGTTCTTTATTCTGACAGGAATCTTCTTCTTCTTGTGCTTCATTATAATAACAATTTTCTAGTTGGAGCCATAATTATTTAGCATATTTGTAGTGCCTCATATTTTCTTTGACTTGGTCTGACAATCCATCCTCGATTTCTTTTAAGGCTAATTATTTGTTTCTCCTTGCTTCCTTTGTAGTTTTGGTTTTACTCTTTGACGTAGTTAAGTTTGAGGGATTACTTACTACTGAATCCAAAACTCCAGATCCTCTTGAATTCAGATATATTTTTATGTTTTCCCTCCATGAAGAATAATTTGTTCCATCAAATAAGGGAGCTTCATTTGTGGAGATAGCAATTTGTCCACCCATTTCTTATGAATCTACTTTCAGTGTTTAAACTGTGCTAAAGGCACCCACTCTGATACCAATTGTTGAAATGGACACTTTGACACTGAGAGGGGGGGGTGAATCAGTGTCACAAAACTTTGGACAATTTTCCACTTTTCATAAATTAACTGAACAACATATATTTATTTCATTTTCTTAACCAATTTATAAAAGAATAAGCATTTTATTTATATATTTAACTTGAATGAATACATAAGATCAATCTTTGAATATCTTCATCTTCAAGAAACTATGAGATACCCAACTCTCTGTTACAAGACCCTGCTTGTAGTTCTCATATCCAACTGAGAAATGAGGAATCCAACCCTCATAAAAAGTCCCAACTTGTTGATCTCAGATCCAACTGAGATGTGAGGAATCCAATGTTCATACAAGACCCATCTTGTAAACATGCACCAACCTGATAGAATGAACCTTCATTCAATCCATTATATATAAATATATATACTTCAACAAATTCAACTACACTTTCTTCTCAACATTCTTTCTTGTTTATATAGTCTTCCAACTGGTGTGAATTTGAATCATTGCATCTTTTGATATTGAACCATTGTACCTTTTCATTTAAATGATAAATTTAAACTTTAAATAATATCATTTTTTCCTTTTATCCTTTATTCATAATGCTCATGATTTAACTCTATTAATCATGACTGTGTGTCATTTTTTTTGTCTTCATGAGTTGATCACAGACATGGATCGACTCATTATATTTTTCTCATGCTTATGTTGTGTCCTCAATTCGTCAACATATCATATTCGATATTTCACCTATTCTCTGTATTATTATGGTGTTAATTATCTGTCGAATTACAAAGATGAAATCTGTATGAGGCGCTTCCTTCAAACCATTTTCATATGGCCATAGGCACAAAACCATGGGATTATTAATTTAATTGTTGCCTCTTCTTTCGCCTTTATTTCTATATCCCATACGACCATAGGTGGTGACCAGGAGCTAGGCCAAGTGAGTGCTTGATCACTTATAAAAATAAATGATCACAGTTTAATCGCACGATGAGATGGACGAATGTCGTTACTTCGGGACTTCATCCTTTGTGACTTCCAGCCTCTGTAATATTTCAAATCTCCCAAAGAAGATTTCACCGAAGTGGGTATACGGATTTCATTTAGTAGATCAGACGTTCCATATTTAATCTTCCATGAATGGATGATCCTTACTTATCTAAAGGTTTCAATTGAAATCGACGATTTCAACTTAATCAAGAATTGAGATGAATGGTTCTCGTTCACTTCGAAACTTCGACGTTCGGTGATTTCCAATATTTGCAATCATTAAACATCACGGATCAAAGACGCATGTTGATAATCTTCAACGGTTCAGAATTCTCCCGAAGTATATCAACGGTTGGCGTCACTTCATGTTTTACGCTTATTCTATCCTTCCATTGCACTTTATTAACAGTCTAGAATGCTCTTGAATTAAATCAATGGTTAGCGTTAACTTCGGCCAGTTATTGGTGTTAGAAACTGGTTTCCCCCGAAGTACATACTCCCAAAGTGACGTAAGTTACTGATGTCACTTCTTACTTGGCATTGGCAGAGTGGTTGTCACATGTAACTTAGATTCGTGACTTACACATACCTAAAATGCCAATTTCATTTTGACATTTGCCATTATCTAATTGTGCCACATGTCCTTGTTGACATAGTCTTGCTGACATGGATCTCCTCATGTGACACATGTTCTTCTATTGGATCTAATGGTTTTCCTAACTCCAAAATGTATCTTAGATCAACAACTGAGAGTGACTTCGTTCCTCGACACTTTGGATGAATTTACATGTTCTCAACCCATTTTCGTCGAAGTGGTCAGCACCGAAGTTTTACCACTGCTACCTTAGCACACTCTAAATAGATCAATGGTCGAGGGATTTTCTAGATCCGACGGTTGATGGGAGCTCGTGACTCTGGGGCTTCGGCCTTGGTATTTTCTTATCCTATCCTCCCACTCTATATAGATCAGAGGGTCAATATGACTCCCAAAATATTTCTCAGATTGGACGAATCATGTCCTCTTCAAAATGTTTGTGGATTACACTGTCCTTCCAATAAACTTGATCTTGTTATCACCATAAAAAATTTCATATAGGATCCAAGTCTCATAAATTTAGCGAAGAGCTACATCGTTATGGAAGCATGATAGTTTGGAGGATAAGGTCACCTATGGTGGCATATAAAAAAATATAGCGGAGACACGGGGGTGATGGGACTCGGCCAACCACAGATCTTGGACACCAAAGATCAAGGGTCAGCGATCATATCGGACAATGAAATACCGTGAGAGACAATTTTTCGAATGGTTTCATTCCATGGACACCTGGCGCCCTCATAGGCACATCAGCGCGAAAAGAGGTCTACCCAAAACCATTCTTTCCAACCCCCGATATCGAAAGTTGATGAGACCCGATGAACCATAGATCTTGGAGCGGCCTAGATCGACGGCCAAGACACATATCGGGCATTGAAGTAGCGTGGAGTATAATGTTTTGAAGGAGGGTCAAGGAAAATACCATGGTTTCATTTCTTGGATGTGTGGTGCCATTAGAGACACATCGGGGTGAAAAGCGATCTACTCAAAACTATTTTATCCAATCCCTGATATCAAAAAATGCATATAAAAGGAGGGTCCTGGTCATTATTCTATAATATTTCNCCCTCATTCAAAATTAAATCTCAACGGTGAACCAGTTTCGCACATTCTCCACTGACTTACAGGTATTTTTCATCATGGCCACCAACCCTGTCGTTTTATCCGTGAAAGAGCAAGACTCCACCTCTAAAGAAGAATCCCTAATTGACAGGGATTCTGATGTTTTTGACAGATAAATTACATTTTAACCCATTTCCGTGTCCAGATCCAATTTGCTAGACAATGTTGGAAAACAAATACCCTTCCTCAAAGTGGCCCAAGTTTCCATTACCCCTTACACCATAGAAGTCATTTTCCCTTTCTCGGAGTTCATAAGCTAATGTGAAAAACAGTATCCGCAGGAAGAAAAGGTCATTTTGAATAAGTTAGAGTGAGAGGCCTTATGTAAAATAGATAGTCTGTCAATTCGACAGACCCTCAGTATACCAGAGTCTTCCCCCACTGTGTCATATCCCTTTGAGGAAGAGAAAATGATCATAGCCTACCAAGAGTGTCCCCCCGAAGTAAAAACCCTATTTCTGCAAACCATTGTTAATCTTGAACACCATTATGAAAGTCTGTCATTACCTGTTAGTGTAACCGTAATGGTTATTGAAGTCCAGTGGGCTTGTTCCCTACTTAGTCAAATTTTAGGGTTGGATAACGACAAATTTCTAGTATATGTCATGTTGGGTTTCATGTTGACATTTTTTATGTCAGATTCTATTCAGTCGGTTTGTATAAGTTTTGACAAGTTCATCGCTGACAATATGCAGCAACAACTGGTAAATTTCAATTCATTGAGACACTTCAGGTACTACACGCACTTGCTGAGAATGATCTTGGAATCAAATAAGACTGAATTCCCTGAAGTAGCATTCATCTTGACTGAATGCAAAAGAATCACCATGCTTATTTTCATAAACAATATTATGTCTAGGGTTTACAGTCTCATCTTCGGCACGAACCTGCCAAGTGTTTTGGAAGAAATGAAAATCTCTTTACAACCTAATCCAGAAAATAGGGTGGGAGATTGGATGTTGTTTTCATAGTCTACTGTAATTTGGGTATACGGTTATCAAGAAGGACCTTACCTTTTACCAGTCTTTTTGACTCCCAGAGTCTTTTCCTTAGAGTTCATCAGACAAAGGATCATTTCAGAGACAGAGCATTTTCTGAAAATGCACAAGGCATCTAACTTAAAATTCCCTCTCATGGTAGGGCCCTTTGTGGTAAATACCAGGTCTTGTTTACCTCATATTCAAGCCAAACTCAGTGAATTTGGGTTTACACAGTTACAAGGGAGGAGATATGACTTGCACTAGATCATATCTAAGAGAAGATTGATGAGCAAACAAAGCCCCTACGAACATGAGAAAGTTGAAGAATTTGATAGATTAGCAAACTTGGAAGCCTGTGAAAATATGGAAGTCACTTTGCAGCTTGATCATACAAAACAAATAGAGTATGCCCCTCAATAGGTCCATACACTGAAAAATTCTCCAAAGTTGATTATTAAAGCTCCAAAGGTGAGTGTTTATAACAAGAGGAGTATTTTAGAGGCAATGGGTGCCAGTAGTCAGAAAAATATTCTCAAGAAAATGAAAATCACACCATCTTATCAGGTAGTAGACCTGGAAGAGGAAGAACCTAAAGAGAAAATGACCATCAAGATGGTGGAAATTGCAACCAAGAGAGAAGGATACATTCAGAAAAGAAGCACTAAATTACAAAGCTAAAGTGTTGCAACGAGAAAAAGAGAAAGAAATTGGTTACAGGGACAGGTAACAACATCATATATGGTTGTTATTGTACCTTCCAATACAGAAGATAGATAACGAACTGATGGATTGGTTCAATCTATGTCCCAAGTAAGTTTACAGACAGGGGAAATAAAAATCCTTAAGAAGGTTTTAGAAAATCTGAAACAAGAGATGAAAATAAAAGATAAAAATATGGATCAACTCCAAAGAGAGAATCAAGATTTGCAAGAGAGAGTAAACAAGTTAAAAGTGAGGTTAAAAGGTAAAAAATTGTTACAAGGAGATAAACATGTGATCTGGGATGCTATTGTTGTAGAGGCTACTAATTTCAGGGTTTATCTAAATTTTATAAATGACAAATACAGTGTGGCTACCACGGCTCGAAGCAGGCACACTGTTGTTAATGAAACATTAGCCAAGAAACCCTTGGAATGCGCCCATAACGCTATTGATTAGCTGAATTTTGTGCCCACTGCTAATCTTCAGACTATTGGGGTAAAGCACATAACTGTGTTTATCATCTGGGCCAAGAGGATCATCGCCAAGCACAACTTGCTCAAATCAGTTCAAAACAAAGCTATGCAAATGGAGCACAATATAAAAGAGTTTAAGGATACATTTGAACAATTGTTTATCAAGGGCCTCCCACCATTTTTAGAAGGTAAAGGTAAATTATACAATCAAGAAGACTACAATTCTCTCCTCATTCAGTGTAGAATGGATCATTCCAAATTTGAAGCTATGGAGGAAAGTCTAAAAGGCCCAAGTTTGGTACAGTATCTAGCCACGAACTTTGAGATTTTGAATCGGTTTAAAACAATGAAGATTGGGTTGCCAACTATGTCCTACGCTAAGTGCATTGACCTGGAGAATTTGATAAAGGAGATGATGGATTACGAGATTCCTTCTGACTCATAGTGGAAGGAAATCGTGCGGTTGGGAAAGATGAAATGCACTTTTCCTGGAACTAGTAAGTAACCTACAAGTGTCACCAAACCAACAATTTCAATAGAAGATCAGGGCAAGACAAATGTCGTAAAGGAAGCTGAGCAGTCAGAGAAATCTGTCACTAGTTTTGAAATGTCATTTTGTTTAATCATTGTAAATCAGTTCATATACTGATATTGTCAGTTGAAATTATTATAATCAATTTTAGAAGCTGAAACGTTTCAGTTTCAACCATTGTAATCGAATTGTATAAATACCGGGACATTTGAATGAATTAATGTTGGTAGAAGTGCAAGGGCACCTTTTTGGTTGTTTGGAAGTCTATTGTAACTTTTTGAAGTTGAATTGAATATATATGCAGAAGCTTTGAAGTATCTATGAAAAGATTCTAATGGTGGTGATATGAGCTTTGTCTTCCTTCATTGTATGTATTTCCTGTGATATTTTATTCCATTTGCATTTTATTCTGTTTAAATTGGAGATTAAAGGCCCATAATTCATCTTGTGATGCTCTTGGCTTAAGCAATTTAAACTGTGTAATTTTCTTCTCAACGAATTCAGAATTCATTTCAGTAATGCTCTTATGCAGTTATTTATTTTCTCTATCTTCCTACACTCTACTTAAATTCAAATATAACTCAGATTCATTGCCTCATTTAGCCTTTATCCTCTGGATATTTATACCAGTTGATCATTGTTTTCATTCACTTTCATAATTTTGACTCCATAGCCCTGAGTGTTCCTCCCCTTCCTTTCCAACAACTTTATTAAAAGCCCCCAAACAAACGAAATCTAGCCACCGATTTCCAAAGAAATATCAAGTGACACGAGAAATCCCTCTCTGAGTTGAGAAGGCTAGTTCCCCAGCTCTAAATCTGGTTGAAACAGTTACCTCTTTCGTTTGTCTATCAACCAAACAAAATTTATAGAGTGATAACATTCTGGTGCCGTTGCCGGGGACAAAATTGAAAAATCTTCCCTGGGAAAAACGACTTAAATCTTTATTTTGATCCCTAAGGGTGATAGTGGATCAAATACCTTATTGTCTGAGATTATTTTTACCCTGGCGACTCTGTTACTCAGAGACCAGTTGCACCACACTGTGTGAGATAGAAATCCTAGCTCCTAAGAAAATCCACACCAGGAGCAACCCAGCCCCAGAAGCTGCAATCCCTTTATCTGACCCTGAAAATCTTGTACATAAAAAAAAATAAAATCTAGTAACCCCAGTGTTGTGTCCAGACCGATATATTTCCTTGCCCAGGGACAGAGTGACTAGCATTGAATACCTCAATTTTGATGTGAAATTGGAGCAAGTCCAATTCAGAACTAAGTCTGAATCTTGTTTAAGCGAGACTATATTTGACGAAAAGAAATTCCAAGATTTTATTCTAGCCGCATTTGGTAGGCCTTTAGTGATCCCCGATCAGAACCAAAAGCCACTCCAACCCCTCATAGCAGTTATGGCAACCATATTTTCTCCCCTCATACTACCTGCTCAACTACATGATTTGCCTCAAGACTACAACCTAAGGATCAAACCATATGATGTTGAAGGTAACATATCAGCTCAAAAGCATCTAGACTTGTTTAATGATTTCATATACTTGGAAGAGGTGGAATTTGAAGATGTGAATATGAGGCTATTTACACAAAGTCTTGTAGGAGAAGTGAGGAAGTGGTTCATAGCCCTTCCACCAGCTAGTATCGCAAATTTCGAAGTCTTTGAAACAAGCTTCCTTACAAAATGGGGGTATAAGAAAAATCCCCTTCGGTTATTGACCCAGTACAAAAACATGAAGAGATCACCTGATGAAACAGTGCAGGAGTTTTGAGCCAGATTTATGAAGGTCTATAATGCAATTCCTGTTGAGGTAAACCCCCCCCCCCTAAAGCTTCTCATCTTAGATATGTTGATTCTTTTGAAAGTGACTTTGCTTTATTATTAAGAGAGTGAAGATATCCCAAATTGGATGATATGATGATCGATTCCATAGAAGTTGAAGTGAACCTAATGGATTCAAGGAAGATGAAAACTAACTCTGGCAGGGACACAAATAGAACTCAGGATAAAGCACAGCCTTCAACATCAAAAACATCAGAGGAAAGGTTTGAGGAAATGATGAGAAACATGGAAAGAATGATGGAAAGAATGGCTCTGGGTAATAGGGCTAACCCTATAGAACAGTGATGCAGGAGCATCGCCAACGTCAAGCGAGCGTGGGGCAAGCACCAACACATTTTAGGCACCTGACAAATTGTTTAAAAACTTTTGAATATAGATGCGCCAAACGTAAATGTAACAATTAAGGAGAGGCATACTTATATATTGTAAAGGACCTTGAGTGATCTGATCTCGTCCATAGTAGGTAGAAAGCATTTATGTTAGTAGGTAGCTTTGAATTCTCAGAGTTGACAGTTTTAGGAGTGGAGGGAAAACAAATATAGACACCCTCATTGTGTAATTGTAACATAGAAGGAGGATGTCAATTGAGAGCATAGTAGTGAAGAACACCACCAGGAAGGAGAAGAGAGCATACAGAGCTAGAACAGAGAAACTGTAATTGAAAAACACCCATGTACAAAGATTAATTTAATAGAAGAAGTCTTAATTCGGATTCATGGCGTTGTAGTTGTTTCTTGTATGTGTATGTTGAATGGTATGTTCATAATTTTACTCTTTCTGTTATACATTTACTTTTCTATGCTATGTATGGATGATTTCTTATTAAATGCTTGAAGTCTGAGAGATAAAGAGTTAGGAAATGAGTTTCAATTGTTTCTCTATCTGAGCGAGGGTTCCTTCAAGGAGTGCAGTTGAATTGTCTGCAAGGAGTGCATTGACAAAAGGGTTCAGAGGTCTTATCTCTGAAGGCTCAGATAAATTAGCTCTTGTTCTCATTTTCTCAAAGGTGCAGTTAGGCACAAGAGTCATGCAATGTGTGCACAGACCAAGCTTGAATCTAGGGTTTGAAACCTGAGAAGCTATTGAAGGATTTGTCACTGCAAGGAGTGCGCGGAGTTAAAGAAGTTCATCACTGAAGTGATTGAGGGTTTCTGCAAGAAATGCGTGCAGGAGGTTCTTGAAAGGCTGGGATTCATGGAAGACCCCCAAAGGACACAAACCTGCTAAGTCATCGAAGGGAAGAGACGAACGGTCAGAATTCTTTGTAGAGGATTAGCGAAATTCTGCCAGCTGTCTGATCTGATAAAGAAGCAAGGAGGTTATGGTTGTTTCCAGAGTTTCGAGCTCAGGAGATCATGAGCCATTGGATCCTCACCTAGTTACTCATCAGCCATAGGATCTGACTGGAGTTGCATGAGGGTTAAACTCTCACAGGTAGAGTGAAGGTCCTGAAAGGCGTCAGGATATCAAAACTTCAGAATTTGGGACTTCGGGAGTCTAGAGGACAGGAGATCAGGTCACTTCATAGTGGAAAACCCAATCTTGATCTAGACCGTCCATCAGTTGGGACACATGGCGGAGATCAAGAACCCATCATTATTTTGGCTATTGGGGTTTTAAGTTGATAGAGAAACTACAACATCGGGGAATCGCAAGTCGCGAAATCTCGAGACTGAATCAGGACCGTCTGTTAGTTGAGACAGGTGGTGATAATCAAGAGCCCGTCAGCATTTCGCATGTCAGATTTTTGGGGTTTAGGAGGACAGGAGGACATCGGCATTTGACTTCGTGAAATCGTGAATGATCGAAGACCATCCATCGATTGGAACACCTGGTGGAGATCGGAAGCCATCGGCATTTCGGGATTCGACGTTTCGCGAATCCTGAAGACAGGAAGCCCACACATTTCGGAACCGCGAAGTCTGAAACCCCGATAAGGTGGAAAGCTCCAGTGTGGAGCCGGATAACGTCATTTCAGCACATAGGAGGTCGAGAATCGAAACTTTGGGGGTTTCGAGGGAAAGAACTCATAAGCATTTTAGTTCCAGAAACCGCGAAGTGACGAGGACCATCCATCTCTAGGGGACGCATGGCAACAATCTAGGTCTTCGAAGGAAAATCTCGAAAGGGAGACCATTTCAAGAAATTGGGATTCGAAGGATTGGGAATCCTGAGGACAAAGGGGTCCATGCATTTCGGCATTCAAAAGCCCGAAATCACGAAAGAATTAGGACTGCGATCATATGGAATAGTGGTCACATGGACCAAAAGGTAGCCATAGAGACTAACCGCTGTTGAAGTCGTTTCGGCATTTTGGGATATCAAAGATCGGGGAATCGAGAAGGCTGAGGTTCTCGACAATAGGGATCGCAAATCCTCGAAACTCGAAATTTTGGTTGGGAAGAGATCAGGTATGCACAGAAGTTGTGACAAAGGGAAAAAGGAAGGGCCCGTGAATTGGGTTTTTAACAGAGATTCTAGTGAGGAATCAAAAGAGCCACTTCAGTTCGAAGGTGAAGTTATAATGATCCATTAAGATCGGGAGGTTAACACAGAAGCTTTGTGAGGCAAAAGGTGACATCTGCGTTAGATTTGGTATCAGAGCACAGAAAGGGTTATTTGCTTTATGTGGCAAGGAAAAGGAAAATTCACCATGCCGCCAATAAGAAGGGACATGCAAACACTCGATCCGCCAGAGGAAAGGGAAATACCAAGAAGAAGAGGTAGGCAAATGCCTGACCTAGCCATGGCAAGAGAAATGTGTGATTTACATGCCAGACTTGAGGACATGGAGACAGCACAGAGATGCACAGTCGGTATTGGGGATCTTAGTGATTCCGAAAGTGAAAATGAAGTTGAACATGAAGAAGAAGAAGTTTCAGCAGAAGATGCCGCAAATGAACGCTTGATTAGAGTTGTTGCAAGGATGGGTGCCAGGGAAAAAATGGACATCCCAGTTTATGAAGGAAACCTGGATGTTGAAGAGATTCTAGACTAGATTAGAGCTCTGGACACTTATTTTGACTATGAAGATGTCGAGGAAGACAAGAAGGTCAGGCATGCCATCACCAGGCTAAAAGGACATGCAACATTGTGGTGGGATGAACTACAAGCCGACAGATGCTACAAAGGCAAGCAGAAAATCAGGAGTTGGGATAGGATGATTGCGAAGACGAAGGCAAAATTCATTCCCAGAGATTACCAAATTACTCTGTTTCGAAGAATACAAAATTTGAGACAGAAGCTAATGACAGTGAAAGAATATACTAAAGAATTCTACAGGTTGAACATCAAGGCAGGTCATCGGGAAAGCGATCATGAAAAGGTTGCTAGGTACCTGAATGGCCTGAGATATGACATTCAGGATGAGATGAGCATGGTAACCATTCAAATAGTGGAAGATGCTTATCAGATGGCTTTAAAAGTTGAAGAGAAGCTGAGCCAAAATCAGGGTCAAAGAGAGCAAGGCAGAAGTCAAGCCAAGGGCAAATCAGTTGTCCAAGATAAAATTCAAAAACCCAAGGAGGACTGGAAGAAACCTCAGACTCAAACTGAAAGAGGTGGAACCTCACAGTGAGGGAAATATGCTGAACAGAGAGGGAAGCATACCAAACAAAGAGGAGATTATGCTGATAATAATATTTTTCCTCATACTAGAGGTAGAGGAAGAGGAAGAGGTGGAGTAATAAAATGCTTCATGTGTGGAAAGAATGGACACAAATCTTATGAATGTCCAGACAAGAAGAAAGAGAGTGGAGAGACTCACATCGCCGAAGCACAGAGGCGGAATGTTGAGGCAGAATATGCTAAAGGCGAAAGATCGTTGATGATGTGGAAAGTTCTTTTGACACCAAAGAAGGAGGTGGAAAATCAAGTACAAAGAAATAGACTTTTTCAGACTGCTTGCAAAACCAAGGACAGGGTATGCAAGGTCACTGTGGACAGTGGTAGCACAGATAATCTCTTTTCAACAGAGATGGTAGAAAAGCTGGAGCTGGAGACGATTGAACACCCAAGTCCATATAGAGTTTCATGGCTACAAAAGGGACATTAGATAAATGTCACTAAACAATGTTTAGTTGAATTTAAGATAGGAGGATATAATGATAAGATACTCTGTGATTTTATTCCCATGGATGTTTGTCATTTATTGCTAGGTAGACCATGGAAATATGATAGAAATGTGATTCATGATGGGAGGATGAACACATACACCCTAGAAAAGATTGGGAGAACTCACATGTTGCTTCCAATCAAAGATAAGGAAGTGAAAACTGAAGTAAGTAACATTGTACTTCTCATGAGTGGGAAGAAACTCCTTAATGAGGTCAAGAAGAAGGAGGAACCACAATTCATTGTGGTCAGGAAGCCAATGATTGTTTTAACCAGCACAAGGATAGATGATTTACCAGAAGAAGTTCAGGAACTGTTGGAAGAGTTCGTTGACATAGTAGTGGACGAACTACCTCGTTTGTTTCCACCAATCAGAAGTGTGAGTCATCATATTGATCTCATACATGGAGCTAGTTTACCAAACAAAGCAGCATATAGATTAACGTCGTAGGAGATTGAAGAGGTCAAAAGACAAGTTCAGGATTTGTTGGACAAGGGGTTGGTTAGAGAAAGCTTGAGTCCATGTGATGTTCCGACAGTACTCAGTCCAAAGAAAGACGGAGGCTGGAGGATGTGTACTGATTCAAGGGAAATCAACAAGATAACCATCAGGTACAGATTTCCATTGCCAAGGATGGATGATCTGATGGATTGCTTAAGTGGAGCAAAATTTTTTTCAAAGATTGATTTGAAAAGTGGATATCACCAGATTCGTATGAGGGAAGGTGATGAATGGAAAACAGCCTTCAAGACTAACGAAGGGTTGTATGAATGGTTTGTTATGTCGTTTGGTTTAAGAAACGCACCAAGTACCTTCATGAGGTTGATGAATGAAGTCCTGAAGGAGTTCATCGAAGAATTTGTCATTGTGTATCTGGATGATATACTGATCTTCAGTAAAACAAAGGCAGAGCATCTAAAACACTTAGCTACAGTGAAGAGATTACATCAAGAGAAGCTGCTGATAAACATGAAGAAATCCTCATTCATGAAGACAGAACTCATCTATTTGGGCTTTGTTATTTCTACAAATAAATTGAGGATGGATCCAGATAAGGTGGAAGTGATCAAGAATTGGCCATCACCAAAGAGCATATTTGAGGTGACAAGTTTTCACGGATTGAATAGTTTCTACCGGAAGTTCATCAGGAGTTTTAGTGGAATTAGTGCACCGATGATGGACACAGTGAAGAAAAGACACAAATCTTTTCACTGGACAGAAGAGGCTGAGAAGAGTTTTAATCTGTTGAAGAAGAAAATCACAGAACAACCAATTCTGGTGTTGCCTTCTTTCCAAAAGACATTTCAAGTGAAATGCGATGCAAGTGGATTTGCAATAGGGGCAGTCTTGAGTCAAGAAGATAGGTCGATAGCATACTTCAATGAGAAGTTGAATGAAGCGAAGGTGAAGTACTCCACATATGACAAGGAGTTCTATGCTATCATTTAGGCATTGAAGAAGTGGAGACACTATTTGATTCTAAAGGAGTTTGTCTTATACAGTGAAAATAATGCACTGCAATTTGTGACTCGATAGGAAAAGTTGAATCAAAGACATGTAAAATGGGTTGAATACATGCAGAACTTTACTTTTGTAACTAAGCATATTTCTAGAACTGCTAACAAGGTTGTTGATGCTTTGAGCAGGAAATGTTTGTTGTTGCAGTAGTTCAGAGTTAAAACACTGGGTTTTGATGACCTCAGGGACATGTACAGAGATGATCCAGATTTTAAGAAGGCATATGAAGCAGCTGAGAATCCAATTCTCAGAGATAGAAGCCTATGGACAGAATACATGATCCAAGAAGGATTGTTGTTTAAGGGTAATCAACTTTGTATTCCAAAATGCTCCATGAGGGAGAATT
>JASDQU010588676.1:0-13138 GCA_032191745.1 Picea mariana
ACACAACGCATGCAACTCACACAACAAAAACATAACGGCCTAATATAAAAGCACATCAAGCACCTGGAAGCAATGTATGACATTCAACCGACGAAAAATAAGAATGACTACCCGCCCGTCCTACCTTGCAATGGTTAGGATCTCCAGGACACATAAGCTACTCTCAAGCCCAGGTTCCCATCGATTTTGACCATTTAAGGTCTCAAGGCTGGCGACTCTTCTGAGGAACAAGGAGGTGTCTACATCCCGCCTGACACAAGTAGACCACGCCTACTAAGCTAAGGACAATCATCTTAACAACCCAAAATTAATTACACAAGTAACTAGAAACCTTACAGTGAGCAAAACCAATCACATTGAACATTTACAAAACCACGTACAACATTAATTAATATTAAACAACAACCATTGATCAAGGCTAAAGGTCGTTATCTATGACTTAAATTGGTGTTAATTACAGATCAATTAACTAGTCTAAATTCCATCAGTCAACGAGTTACCCACCGAACTTAACATGAATTACGACTCAAATTTAGCGAGTCTGGGTTACCAATTAGGTGATATCTATAAATCCAACTAACCATAAACTTGAATAACAACATAAACATTCTTAAAGTGGAATTCTACCTATAGCACTTATGAACAGTTAAACCTCAACATTAGTCTAGATATAATGACTGAACTAACCACACTAGTTGGTTATTATCATTGAGGAGGAAACTACCAGCTAATAACATTGTTGTAGCAAATCAACAAGGTAATTACATATCTGTTACATAACAATTTATTACAACAGTTAACCAGGCATTTAACATAATGATTAACATAATCAATTAATTGAGCAATAACAAGGTAGTTTGCATGACTATTTTCATAAAAAGTATTATAGCACTAACAAGG
Organism: Picea mariana; assembly: GCA_032191745.1. Taxonomy (NCBI): domain Eukaryota; kingdom Viridiplantae; phylum Streptophyta; class Pinopsida; order Pinales; family Pinaceae; genus Picea; species Picea mariana. The sequence continues at coordinate 901 of JASDQU010588676.1, forward strand.
TGATTATCATGTTAATTAACATAACAATTAATATAACAGTAGCAAGGAAATTTATATGACAGTTAACATAATGATTAATAGCACAAAAACAAGGCAATTTACATAACTGCTAACCATTTAACTCGCTGCGACATTTAATCAATAAGTAGGAATCTGCTGACCATTCACAGTGTTGTAGCAATTGTTCTGGAATTTAGTAAGGCAATTAATATAGCATTTAACATTGCAATTAACAAGCCAATTAACTGTAGCAATGGTTCTGGTAAATTCGTGGTCATTCCAACAAGCTCAGTCAACATTCTAAAGGAAAAAATCATGGGTAATTACAACAAGCTCTGGCAACATTCTAAAGGAAAAATCGTGGGTAATTACAGCAAGCTCCGGCGACATTCTAAAGGAAAAATCGTGGGTATTTAAATAGCAATCAAAGTCAACTTTTAAAGGCAATAATCGTGGGCATTAAACAAGGGTCTCAGACAGGTTTTGAATGGCAAATTGTGAGCATTTAAACAACGATCTTATACATGTTTTGAATGGTAAAATCGTGAGCATTAAACAATGGTCTCAGACATGTTTTGAATGGAAAAACGTGAGCATTTAAACAACGATCTCAGAAATGTTTTGAATGGTAAAATCGTGGGTAATTAATCAGCTATCACAGTCTCATTTTAAAAGGGAAAAACATGTACAGGGACACACCAGAAGGGCATTCATGGCTATCCGTAATTAAAATATGCAAAATGATGTGGCCAAAACGCACCAGAAGGAACTCCATGTTGCCAACATCATTTAAAAGGGAAAAATGATGGAAAAATGCAGACATGGAAATGAATTCATTTTCCATTGCCAGGATACCAATGCCACGCAAACAGGAATACAAAAAAAGACGTTTTTCATCTCCCGGACACCAATATAAAATGCAGATAGGCAATCAAACATTCTTCCCATTGCCAGAGTACCAATACAATGTAGACAGGAATACAAAAACGTTTTTCATCTCCCGGAGACCAATATAAAATGCAGATAGGAAATCAAACGTTCTTCCCATTGCCAGAGTACCAATACAATGCAGACAGGAATAACAAATAAGAATGTTTTTCCATTTCCAAGATACCATTATAAAAATGCAGACCTGAAATCAATTCGTTTTTTTTTTTCATTGCTAGAATACCCAAAAATTTGCAGACCAGAAATCAATTCATGCTTCCAATGCTATAACCCCAATACAACACATACAACAGTAACAGAACACAAGGATCCGATGGGAAAGGTCATGGAATGATTGTTGGGGTTTCTATCAATCAAGGCATAGAGAAAACCAACCAGGACACAAGATAATCCACATGCAGAGGTTGTTTCCAGATGGCGGAATCAACAATCAGCCAGGGACAAACATCAAGGGTAGCCGGCTAACAGGTTCGTCCTTCACTCATCATACTCGCACAGAAAAGCAGGGCATTGAGATCCATAGGTCTTTTAATGCTAAGGCAATGACCGTAGATCAGGCTCCTGGCCGACTGCTCAGGCGAGAACTGGTGAGCTAGGGATGAAGGATAAACAACCTTAAAGGTCACAATCAACACAGGAAGGCAGTAAAGACATGCGGGAAAACGAAGGCCATGGGAGTCAACAAACATCAAACTAGGCTAAGGAAAGTTCCAGTCACCAATTTTAAAAAACATCATTTTACTTTTCCATTAAATAAGGAGATCCAAGCATAAGTCCTAATACATTCTACCATACAAAAATGAAGAGAGTGTATCGTTGCCTGATTACCCACTCCGAATGATGTCCCACGCGCTCCGTGCAACTCCCGCTCGCCGACCGTCGAGACTTCACCGGTACCTCCCAGCCAATGCTAGGGGTACTCTTCTTCCCCCTTAGCCCCCCGAGCCACAAAGGAGCCACACACTCACTATCCAGAGATTTCGACTAGCTCCCAGCTCGCTTCGCAAGGCCGAGCTACCACTCCTCAGCGAGTTGGGTATCCCAACTGCCACAAGTTAAGTCAGTCAAGTAGATATTTCTGCAGCATAATGTTACGCAAACAGAAGAAGATCCTTCATCCTTCTCCTTCCTTCATTATATAGAGTTTCAAACTTCCGTTCTTTCCTAAAATCTCATTTCATTAAAGTTTTAAAAATAAATTCCTAAACATTCCTCTCCGTACAAGTGTCCCCCATCCCCTACATTCCTCCATAATTCAATTTCTTTAATTAATTAATTATCTTTATTTCCCTCACCCACCTAGAGTTACTCCTAGAGTTACTCCTAGAATCACTCCTAGGTGTCCCCAAATTCTCTTACAGGTTTTAATGGCTTTCCCTATTATTAAATTGCTAGTTCATTTTAAATTATAAAGCTCTTAAATGGTAGAAACTTTTTCTAAGTTTGACTTTCTGCTTTTTCCCTTATGTTCCCCTTTTTTCCTTTTTATGTTTACCTCTTTTCCTAGTTTCCTAATTTTTTAGATTTTCCCTCTTTCCCCTTTTTAATTAGAACTCAAAAAGGTAGGTGTGGAAATTAACCCTTTTTCCCTTTTCTCATTTAATTAGTGTTTTAAAATTTTCAAAATAATAAAACCATTAATTCCCCTTTTTCTTTTCAATTTTATTGCAACAGATTTTTATTTTTTTTAATGAATAAATTAAATTTCTTATTCCCTTCGTGTTACAAGATTTAACGAAGGTCATAATTATTATTTATGTGTTTTTTATTTTTATTATTATTATTGTTATTTTTTTTTATAGAGAGATAAAATTTTACCACTAACATAGTTTAGACTTAAACCTTAAATTTTCGTACAGGACGACATTTAATTAGGGAATTTGTTTTAAAAATTTATTAACACGTTATTTGTCCTAAGGAAATCTAGGTTCATTCCTCTATCATCAACAATGCGGTGTGCCCTTCAGGTCGCACTAGGTGCTCCAAGGGTGCCACTCGCCTTAATCTGTTTCCCTTGTGCGACGTGCCCTTCAGGATGCACTACGTGCTCCAAGGGTGCCACTCGCCTCTTGACTGACTTGGTAGACATCAATAACCCCTGGAGTCAATAATCCGCCAGGTGAAATTGTGGGAGACTAAGGGCCTCTAAGGAATAAGGCCCCCGCCTTATTGCATGCCCCTTAGAATCATCGTGAGTGACTGTCACAGTCTTCCCTCATGACATTGTGGGTCCTCTTGAACTAGGTAAACGTTAACCTACAATTCGAGCCATGGCGGGAGTGCTAGTAGGCTGTGGCGGGGCTGTTGTCCACACCTCTCCCTCAACATCTCTGGTAGTCGTGCGTGACCCCTTTACTCCACATGTGAGTCTGGTCGACAAGTTATCGTCAGCCTGCATCATCAACAAATCATGTTAGAACATATCCATATCATATCATCTAATCAGATGCACTAATATCACAGTAAAACAATCAAACCCCAATGGTAAACTCCCTGACTTGATCCAAAGTCCAAGGGGTTCCATCGATGCCTCTGCATCCTTGAGGTCCAAAATCCTGCACACTCAGTAAACTGAGTCAATAACACCTGTCTATGTCAATGCAGTGAAACAACATGTCATCAACCCATAACGCCTCATAATAAAAATTAAAATTTTTAATAGCATAGTAATCCGGATCACTTGCGAGAAAGTGTCCTCAAAGAATAAGTTCGCTCAGTGTGTCAGAGCGGGATGTTACATACACCCCCTCTTGGACTAAACTTCATCCTGAAGTTTCACAGTATAAATTCTGAAATAAAGTGTATCACAGTATCATATGTCTATCTATCAAACAAAAATGGAAAGTGCTAGCGCATATCATATGCGTCCTCCCAGGTCGCCGAGTGCAGACTATAATTGTCCCACTGAACCTTGACCTACTCTATCGTTCAACACCATAGCTATCGAACACGATGATCCAAAATGTGGATCAGATCAGCTGTGAGCGCCCCCTTGTCTGTCACCTGCAAGGAACTCATGTCAATAACATGTGTAGGATCACGAATATAATGTCTCAAAATAGATACATGAAAAACATTGTGCATGCGCCTCAAAGAATCAGGCAAGGCTAGTTGATAGGCCACGGGCCCCTTTCTCTCCACAATCTCGAAAGGTTCGACGAACCTAGGAGAGAGTTTAGCTCCCTTCCCAAACTTGATCAAACTTTTATGTGGTTTAACCTGCAAGAAGACTCAATCGTTGACCTCATAACTACGGTCGACACAGTGCGCATCGGCATAACTCTTCTATCGATCCTGTGCTTCTTTAATCCTTTTTCTTATTGTTTGCATTTGCTCTTCCATTTCTTGGATCACTTCTGGTCCCACCAGGACCCTATCCTCAAGCCGATCCCAACTCAAAGGCGTCCGACACAATCGCCCATAAAGAAACTCGAAAGGCACCATCTTAATGGTGCTCTGGTAATTGTTGTTGTAAGCGAACTCCACTAGTGGCAAGAATTCTTCCCAACGCTTTTTTTGGTCCATCACGTACATGCGCAACATGTCCTCCAAGGTTTGGTTCGTTCGTTCGGTCTGCCCGTCAGTCTCTGGGTGATACGCAGTACTAAATTTAAGTTGGGTTCCCAAGGCCTCTTGGAAAATCGTCCAAAATCGTCCAGTAAACACTGATCCTCGATCAGATATACTCCTCTTAGGCACGCCATGCAGCCTCACAATCTCACTGATGGAAACTCTAGCTATGTCAGGTGCCTGATACGTCGTATGCACAGAAATAAAGTGAGCACTCTTCGTCAGAGTGTCTACTACTATGAAAATCGAGTCATGTCTCCTTGCCGTCAGTGGCAATCCAACAATAAAATCCATCGAAATAACCTCCCATTTTGATTCTGGAATAGCGTGTGGTTGTAGTAATCCTGCTAGGTGTCTATGCTTAGCCTTTACCTGTTGACATTCTAGACATATAGCCACATAGTTGACTATGTCGGCCTTCATTCCCTTCCAGAAGAATAAGGGTTTAAGGTCTACCCTCATCTTCGTGACTCCCGGGTGAGCCATGTAAACTACTCTATGAGCCTCGCTCAGGATCAACATCCTCAACTCGTCATTCAGCGATACGTAGATCTGATTTTTAAACCTCAATAATCCATTGCTATCAAACGAAAATCCTTCAAATCGTGGTACCATCATTGTGTTTTGTCCGATAAAACCCTCGACCTCTTTGTACCAGTCATCATTACGCTGTAAAGTTAGAATCTTTTCACGCAGATTTGTCTGAAGAGGCAGCACTGAAAAAGATGTGTGGTCTCCGACTCAATGCATCTGCCACTCGGTTAACTATTCCTTTTATGTAATTAATCTCAAAGTCATACTCTCTAAGCAATTCCAATCAACATCGTTGTCGCGCGTTCAAGTCGCTTTGCGTAAATATGTGTTGTAGTCCACAATGGTCAGTCTTTAGTTCAATTTTTTATCCGACAAGGTAGTGTCTCCAAACCTTCAAGGCATATATAATGGCTAATAACTCCAAATCATGCGTTGCGTAGTTCTCCTCATGCCTTCTCATTTTCCTCGAGATGTAAGTGATCACTCGTCCGTCTTGTATCAAGACTCCGCCTAAGCCTTCCTTGGATGCACCAGTGCATACCAAGAAGTCTGCGTCCATGTCAGGGACCTTTAGTATCGGTGTTGTTGTCAACAACTCCTTGAGCCTCCGAAATGCTTCTGCGCATTTCTCAGTCCAAACAAACTTCTTGTTTTTCTTTTGCAATTATGTGATCGTATTTTCTATCTTCGAAAACCCCTCGACGAACTGTTGATAGTATCCTGCTAAACGAATTCTGGGACATTCGTTGGTGCAGGCCATTCCATAATGGCCTCAACCTTCGCTGGATCCACAGTGATACCTTCACCGGAGATGATGTGCCCTAAGTAGTGGATCTTCGATTGATAAAATGAGCATTTGGATAACTTCCCATACAATTTGTGCTCTTGCAGACACTGTAGTACCAAGCGCAAGTGCTCATCATGCTCCTCCATCGTCCGAGAGTAAATCAAAATATCATCAATGAATACTTGGATGAACTTGTCCAAGTACTCGAGAAACACCCCGTTCATCAAACTCATAAACATCCCTGGGGCATTTGTCATTCCAAATGGTAAAACAATAAACTCGTAATGTCCAAACCTCATCTTCATCTTCCTTAATCCGTAACTGGTGATACCCTGATCGCAAATCGATCTTTGAGAACACCGTCGCGCCCTTCATTTGATTGAACAAATCATCAATCCTTGGCAACGGATATTGATTCTTGATCGTGGCCTTGTTCAATTGATGGTAGTCATTGCAGAGCCTCCACAACCCATCCTTCTTTTGAATGAAAATAACAGGTGCACCCCACGGTGACACACTTGGACGTATCAGTCCCAGGTCCAACAATTATTTTAGTTTCATTCTTAACTGTTGTAATTCCGGGGTCGACATCCGATAAGGCATTCTCGCTATTGGTTCAGTTCTTGGTTTTAGGTCTATAGTGAACTCCAATTCCCTGTCCGGCGGCATCCCAAGTAACTGCTCTAGAAATATGTCTGCAAACTCTCTCACCACCGGAAGGTGTTCTAAACCTTCCGTTAATCCCTTCTCATTTAACGCAAGGATCGCATAAAGCTTGCACCCCTTGCGCATGCTCTTCTGTAGCTGTAAGGAAGAGATGAACCTCATGGAAACTCCCTAGTTCCGTCCTACAATCACACGTCTCTATCCTTCATCATCGACCAAGCTCAACCATTTCGTCTTGCAGTTGAGTATCGCCTCATTCGATTCCAACCAGTCCATACCAATTACGACATCATAATATCCTAAGATCATGATGTACAGGTTGGCCCTTGTGACAATCTCTCCCAGGTTAAGGATACAGCTCGTAACCTTTCCTCCAACCTTCTGTTTGGCTTCTGAAGCCATCTCTATGAAGCTAAACTCGTCCTATTCGACTGCCTTTACCTTAATCCTTTTTAGCGCTGCACCAGAAATGAAACTCTTGGTAGCACCGGGATCTATCAAACTACTAAGGGTCTGGTCAATGATGGTACCTGTCATCTCGAGCACAGTCAACTGATGCTTTGTCTGGCGGTTATTCACTGCTGCATGAATCTGATGGGCCTTGCCCATATCTCCCACGGTAGTGGGTCCGGATGATCCGGATGCTCTAGTCCTCTCCACCGGGAAGTCGCGCTAGTAGTGTGTCTCCCCACACGTCCAACACCCCTTTTTCGGCTAGTAGTCCTGGTACCTGGAGTAGAGGATGACAACCCATCGACCTGGAATTCTAGTATGTTTTATTGAACAGGCCTAAACTGTTGTTTTTGCGGTTGACACTGTTGTTGATGCTGTGGTCCCCAATAAGGTGTCTGCTGCTGAGGTGTCGGTTGTCGAGGTGTAGTGAAAGTGGATCCCCTCTGGAAGCCACGATATCCCGGCGTATGTCTGGCTGGTGTCGGATGCTGCTGTGCTCCAGATGACACCTGCCCTACTAGTCTCATTAGAGTCCTGGTCTGACCCCCGTTGATAAGATCCTCCTCTGCTATGAGGGTCTTCTGGATGGCATCCTGCAAGGTTTGAGGCATCAAAATCCTGACCTTTGCAATATGCTTCCATTAAGGCTGAACGCGAACATGTTGACCTTAATTTTCTCAGTGTTAAGGTGTGGAGCATACCAGAGCAGCTCCATAAAACGGGCCTCGTACTCGGGCACTGTACGACTGCCCTGTCGTAAGGCGTTGAACTCGTTGAGCTAACGCTCAATGAATTCCTCTGAAAGGTATCACTCTCGAAACCGTTCCTCGAACAATTCCCGTGACATGTCTTCGACGACCATGTTCAGTTGTGGTAGGAGCGTCTTCCACCATAGAAGAGCACTTCCTTTCAGTAGGAAGACCGCCATGCAGACCTTCATGTTGGAGGTATAATCACGAAGTGCAAAGCACATTTCCATGTTCTCCAACCATGCCTTGGCAACTGTGCCATCTGGGGCACCAAAGAACTCGAGAAATTTGACCTTCTCGAGTTTACGATGAATGCTACTAGTATCGACCGGAGCCCGCAGTGAAACCTCCGTGGGTGCCGACGCCCTGGCCTAATCTCTGTCCAAAAGGTTGATCAGTGCCTCAAACATGCGCTGAAAAGATCTCATCATTCCGACCACATCACCAACTACTATCTACTCCTGTCCGACAACCTGCTCGTCTCCCTAGGGGTTAAATCCCTTAGGCGTGGATGCCACTGGAGGCGTCCTAGCACCCTGTCGTCTACCTCCGTGGCGTCCTCTAACCATGATTACCTACACGAATACAAGTCAACTCAATTAGTAACATTATAATCAAATCATATCAACGAAAGTCGTAGCGATCCCAAGTCGCGGGTTGAACCCGCTCTGATACCACATGTGACATCCCCATCTGGTACAACTCCTACGATGTACAACCGGTAAAAGCACCCTGAATTTTTTTTATTTTTTACTTTTTTTAGGTGTGTGTGTGTGTAGGAAGGTAATAATGACATTATACTCAACATCGCAACACGACGACGACACAAATCATGAAACTCATGCAACAACAACATAATGGCCTAACATAAAAGCACATCAAACACCTGGAAGCAATGTACGACACATCAAACACCTGGAAGCAATGTACGGCACATCAAACACCTGGAAGCAATGTATGACATTCAACCGATGAAAAATAAGAATGACTACCCGCCTGTCCTACCCTGCAATGGTTAGGACCTCCAGGACACATAAGCTATGCTCAAGCCCAAGTTCCCATCGATTTTGACCATTTAAGGTCTCAAGGCTAGCGACTGTTCTGAGGAACAAGGAGGTGTCTACATCCTGCTCGACACAAGCAGACCAAGCCTACTAAGCTAAGGACAATCATCCTAACAACCAAAAATTAATTACACAAGTAACTAGAACCCTTACAGTGAGAAAAACCAATCACATTGAATGTTTACAAAACCACGTACAACATTAATTAATATTAAACAACAACCATTAATCAAGGCTAAAAGGTCGTTATCTATGACCTAAATTGGCATTAATTACAGATCAATTAACCAGTCTAAATTCCATCAGTCAACGAGTTACCCACTGAACTTAACATGAATTACAACTCAAATTTAGTGAGTCTGGGTTACCAATTAGGCAATATCTATAAATCCAACTAACCATAAACTTGATTAACAACATTAACATTCTTAAAGTGGAATGCTACCTATAGCACTTATGAACAGTTAAACCTCAACATTAGTCTAGATATAATGACTGAACTAACCACACTAGTTGGTTATTATCATTGAGGAGGAAACCGCCAGCTAATAACATTGTTGTAGCAAATCAACAAGGTAATTACATATCTGTTACATAACAATTTACTACAATAGTTAACTAGACATTTAACATATTGATTAACATAATCAATTAATTGAGCAATAACAGGGTAGTTTGCATGACTATTTTCATAAAAAGTATTATAGCACTAACAAGGCGATTATCATGTAGATTAACATAACAATTAATATAACAGTAGCGAGAAAATTTATATGACGGTTAACATAATGATTAATAGCGCAAAAACAAGGAAATTTACATAACTGTTAACCATTTAACTTGCTGTGGCATTTAATCAATAAGTAGGAATCTGCTGACCATTCACAGTGCTGTAGCAATTGTTCTGGCATTTAGTAAGGCAATTAATATAGAATTTAACATTGCAATTAACAAGCCAATTAACTGTAGCAATGGTTCTGGTCAATGCGTGGTCATTCCAGCAAGCTCAGTCAACATTCTAAAGGTAAAAATCATGGGTAATTACAACAAGCTCTGGCAACATTCTAAAGGAAAAATCGTGGGTAATTACAACAAACTCCGGCAACATTCTAAAGTCAAAATCGTGGGTATTTAAACAACAATAAAAGTCAACTTTTAAAGGCAATAATAGTGGGCATTAAACAAGGGTCTCAGACAAGTTTTGAATGGCAAATCGTGAGCATTTAAACAATGATCTCAGATATGTTTTGAATGGTAAAATCGTGAGCATTAAACAATGGTCTCAGACATGTTTTGAATGGAAAAACATGAGCATTTAAACAACGATCTCAGACATGTTTTAAATGGTAAAATCGTGGGTAATTAATCAACTATCACAATCTCATTTTAAAAGGGAAAAACATGTACAGGGACACACAAGAAGGACATTCATGGCTATTCGTAATTAAAATATGCAGAATGATGTGCCCAAAACACACCAGAAGGAACTCCAGGTTGCCAACATCATTTAAAAGGTAAAAACGCTGGCAACATGCAGACATGGAAATGAATTCGTTTTCCATTGCCAGGATACCAATGCCACGCAGACAGGAATACAAAAAAAGACGTTTTTCATCTCCTAGACACCAATATAAAATGCAAATAGAAAATCAAACGTTCTTCCCATTGCCAGAGTACCAATACAATGCAGACAGGAATACAAAAACATTTTTCATCTCCCGGACACCAATATAAAATGCAGATCGAAAATCAAATGTTTTTCCCATTGCTAGAGTACCAATACAATGTAGACAGGAATATGAAAACGTTTTTCATCTCCCGAACACCAATATAAAATGCAAATAGCAAATCAAACTTTCTTCCCATTGCCAGAGTACCAATACAATGTAGACAGGAATTCAAAAACGTTTTTCATCTCCCAGACACCAATATAAAATGCATATAGGAAATCAAACGTTCTTCCCATTTCCAGAGTACCAATACAATTCAGATAGGAATAACAAATAAGAACATTTTCCTATTTCCAGGATACCATTATAAAAATGCAGACCTGAAATCAATTCGTTTTTTTTTTTCATTGCCAGAATACACAAAAATTTGCAGACCAGAAATCAATTCGTGCTTCCAATGCTATAACCCCAATACAACGCATACAACAGTAACAGAATGTAAGGATCTAATGGGAAAGGTCATGGAATGATTGTCGGGGTATCCCAACTGGGTATCCCAACTCCAACAAGTTAAGTCAGTCAAGTAGATATTTCTGCAGTGTAACGTTACGCAAACAAAAGAAGATCCTTCATTCTTCTCCTTCCTTCATTATATAGAGTTTCGAACTTCCTTTCTTTCCTAAAATCTCATTTCATTAAAGTTTTAAAATAAATTCCTAAAAATTCTTCTCCGTGCAAGTGTCCCCCATCCCCTACATTCCTCCATAATTTAATTTCTTTAATTAATTAATTATCTTTATTTTCCTCACCCACCTAGAGTTACTCCTAGAATCACTCCTAGGTGTCCCCAAATTCTCTTACAGGTTTTAATGGCTTTTCCTATTATTAAATTGCTAGTTCAGTTTAAATTACAAAGCTCTTAAATGGTAGATATTTTTTCTAAGTTTGACTTTCCTCTTTTTCCCTTATGTTCCCCTTTTTCCATTTTTATGTTTGATAATTAATTAATTAAAGAAATTAAATTAACCCATAACGCCTCATAACCGAGTCAATAGCACCTGTCTATGTCAATGCAGTAAAACAACATGTCATCAACCCACAACGCCTCATAATCAAAATCAAAAGTTTTAATAGCATAGTAATCTGGATCACTTGCGAGCAAGTGTCCTCAAGGAATAAGTTCGATCAGTGCGCCGGAGTGGGATGTTACATACACCCCCTCTTGGTCTAAACTTCGTCCCAAAGTTTCACAATATAAATTCTGAAATAAAGTGTATCACAATATCATATGTCTATCTATCAAACAAAAATAGAAACTGTTGGCGCATATCATATGCGTCCTCCCAGGTCACCGAGTGCGGACTATAATTGTCCCATTGGACCTTGACCTGCTCTATCGTTCGACGCCATAGCTATCAAACACGATGATCCAAAATACGGATCGGCTCAGCCGTGAGTGCCCCCTCATCCGTCACCTGCAAGGAACTCATGTCAATAACATGTGTAGGATCACTAATATAATGTCTCAAAACAGATAGATGAAAAACATCGTGCATGATCCTCAAAGAATCAGGAAAGGCTAGTCAATAGGCCACAGGCCCCTTTCTCTCCATAATCTCGAAAGGTCCCACGCACCTAGGAGAGAGTTTAGCTTCCTTCCCAAACTTGATTGAACTTGTTATCACTGAAATTTCGTCCGCACAGGGCGACAAGAACTCTGCATCGTCAACACAGAAAAACAGTCATTCATGGCACAAGATTAACTCTACAGCACAGCAAAAGGGTCAAAACTATACA
>JASDQU010588676.1:21390-32161 GCA_032191745.1 Picea mariana
CTTCATTATATAGAGTTTCGAACTTCCTTTCTTTCCTAAAATCTCATTTCATTAAAGTTTTAAAAATAAATTCCTAAAAATTCCTCTCCATACAAGTGTCCCCCATCCCCTACATTCCTCCATAATTTAATTTCTTTAATTAATTAATTATCTTTATTTTCCTCACCCACCTAGAGTTACTCCTAGAATCACTCCTAGGTGTCCCCAAATTCTGTTACAAGTTTTAATGGATTTCCCTATTATTAAATTGCTAGTTCAATTTAAATTAGAAAGCTCTTAAATGGTAGATACTTTTTCTAAGTTTGACTTTCTGCTTTTTCCCTTATGTTCCCCTTTTTTCCTTTTTATGTTTGATAATTAATTAATTAAAGAAATTAAATTAACCCATAACACCTCATAACCGAGTCAATAGCACCTGTCCATGTCAATGCAGTAAAACAACATGACATCAACCCATAACGCCTCATAATCAAAATCAAAAGTTTTAATAGCATAGTAATCTGGATCACTTGCGAGCAAGTGTCCTCAAAGAATAAGTTCGCTCAGTGCACCAGAGTGGGATGTTACATACACCCCCTCTTGGTCTAAACTTCGTCCTAGAGTTTCACAATATAAATTCTGAAATAAAGTGTATCACAATATCATATGTCTATCTATCAAACAAAAATGGAAATTGTTGGTGCATATCATATGCGTCCTCCCAGGTCGCCAAGTGCGGACTATAATTGTCCCATTGGACCTTGACCTGCTCTATCGTTCGACGCCATAGCTATCGAACATGATGATCCAAAATGCGGATCGGCTCAGCCGTGAGTGCCCCCTCATCCGTCACCTGCAAGGAACTCATGTCAATAACATGTGTAGGATCACTAATATAATGTCTCAAAACAGATACATGAAAAACATCGTGCATGAGCCTCAAAGAATCAGGGAAGGCTAGTTGATAGGCCACGGGCCCCTTTCTCTCCACAATCTCGAAAGGTCCCACAAACCTAGGAGAGAGTTTAGCTTCCTTCCCAAACTTGATCGAACTTTTATGCGGTTTAACTTGCAAGAAGACTCGATCACCGACCTTGTAACTACGATCGACACGATGCGCATCAGCATAACTCTTCTATCGATCCTGCGCGTCTTTAATCCTTTGTCTTATTGTTTGCATTTTCTCTTCCATTTCTTGGTTATCTTCTAGTCCAAGTACTTGCGAAACACCCCGTTCATCAAACTCATAAATACCCCTGGGGCGTTTGTCAGTCTAAATGGTAAAATAGTAAACTCGTAATGTCCAAACCTTATCTTAAAGGTGATCTTAGGGACGTCATCTTCCTTAATCCATAACTCATGATACCCTGATCACAAATCGATCTTTGAGAACACCGCCGCGCCCTTCATTTGATCGAATAGATCATCAATCCTTGGCAATGGATATTGATTCTTGATCATGGCCTTGTTCAATTGACGGTAGTCAATGTAGAGCCTCCACGACCCATCCTTCTTTCGAATGAAAATAATAGGTGCACCCCATGGTTACACACTTGGACGTATTAGTCCCAGGTCCAACAATTCTTTTAGTTGCATTCTTAACTCTTGTAATTTCAGGGTCAACATCTGATAAGGAATTCTCGCTATTGGTTCAGTTCTCGGTTTCAGGTCTATAGTGAAATCCAATTCCCTGTCTAGTGGCATCCCAGGTAACTCCTCCGGAAATACGTCCGCAAACTCTCTCACCACCGGAAGGTGTTCTAAACCTTTTGTTAATCCCTTCTCGTTTAACGCAAGAATTGCATAAAGCTTGCACCCCTTGTGCATGCTCTTTCGTAGTTGTAAGGAAGAGATGAACCTCAGAGAAACTCCCTGGTTCCGTCCTACAATCACACGTCTCTATCCCTCGTCATCAACCAAGCTCAACCGTTTCGTCTTACAGTTGAGTATCGCCTCATGTGATTCCAACCAATCCATACCAATTACGACATCATAAGATCCTAAGATCATGACGTACAGGTTGGCCCTTGTGACAAACTCTCCTAGGTTAAGGATACATCCCGTAACCTTTCCTCCAACCTTTTGTTTGGCTCCTGAAGCCATCTCTACGAAGCTAAACTCATCTTGTTCGACTACCTTTACCTTAATCCTTTTTAGCACTGCACCAAAAATGAAACTTTCGGTAGCACCGGGATCTATCAAAATACTAAGGGTCTGGTCAGCGACAGTACCTGTCGTCTCGAGCACAGTTGAATGATGCTCTACTTGGCAGTTATTCACCACTGCATGAATCTGATGGGCCTTGCCCATATCTCCCACGGTAGTGGGTCCAACTGATCTGAACGTTGTAGTCCTCTCCACTGGCAGTCGCGCTAGTAGTGTGTCTCCATACACGTCCAACACCCCTTCTTCGGCCCAGTAGTCCTGGTACCTAAAGTAAAAGATGACGGCCCACCAGCCTGGAATCTTGGTCTGTTCTGCTGAACAAGCCTAAACTCCTGTTGCTACGGTCGACGCTGCTGTTGATGTTGTGGTCCCCGATAAGGTGTTTGCTGCTAAGGCGTCGGCCCCTTAGGTGTAGTGAAAGTGAATCCTCTCTAGAAGCCAGGATATCCTGACATATGTCTGGCTGGTGTCTGATGCTTCTGTGCTCCAGATGACACCTGCCCTGCTGGTCTCGCTGGAGTCCTGGTCAGACCCCCGCTGATAAGCTCCTCCTCTGCTATGAGAGCCTTCTAGACGACATCATGCAAGGTTTGAGGCATCAAAATCCTAACCTTTGCACATATGTTGTCATTAAGGCTGAACATGAACCTGTTGACCTTAATTTTCTCAGTGTTAAGGTGTGGAGCATACCGGAGCAGCTCCATAAAATGGGCCTCGTACTTGGGCACCGTACGACCACCCTGTTGTAAGGCGTTGAACTCGTTCAACTAATGCTCAATGGATTCCTCTGAAAGGTATCGCTCTCAAAACCATTCCTCGAACAGTTCTCATGACATGTCTTCGACGACCATGTTCATTTGTGGTAGGAGCGTCTTTCACCATAGAAGAGCACTTCCTTTCAATTGGAAGACTGTCATGCGGACCTTCATGTTGGAGGTATAATCATGAAGTGCAAAGCACATCACCATGTTATCCAACCATGCCTCGACGACTGCGCCTTCTGGGGCACCAAATAACTTGGGAAATTTGACCTTCTCAAGTTCACGGTGAATGCTACTAGTACCGACCGGAGCGCGCGGCGGAACCTCAGTGGGTGTAGGCGCCCTGGCCTCAATACTTTCCAAATGAATAATCAGTGCCTCAGACATGCGCTGAAAAGATCTCATCATTCCGACCACATCACCAACTACTATCTGCTCCTGTGCGATAAACTGCTCGTCTCCCTGGGGGTTAGATCCCTTAGGCGTGGATGCCAGTGGAGGCGTCGCGCCTCCTCCCCTAGCACCCCGTCGTCTGCCTCCACGGCGTCCTCTAACCATGATTACCTGCACGAATACATGTCAACTCAATTAGTAACATTATAATCAAATCATATCAACAAAATTCGTAGTGATCCTAAGTCGCGGGTCGAAACCGCTTTGATACCACATGTGACATCCCCATCTGGTACGACTCCTATGATGTAAAACCGGTAAAAGCACCCTTAAATTTTTTTTTATTTTTTTATTTTTTTTTGGTGTGTGTGTGTGTAGGAAGGTAATAATGACATTATACTCAACATCACAACACGACGATGACACAATGCACGCAACTCATGCAACAACAACATAACGTCCTAACATAAAAGCACACCAAGCACTTGGAAGGAATGTATGACATTCAACCAACGAAAAATAAGAATGACTACCCGCCCGTCCTACCCTGCAATGGTTAAGACCTCCAGGACACATAAGCTACGCTCAAGCCCTGGTTCCCATCGATTTTGACCATTTAAGGTCTCAGGGCTGGCAACTGTTCTGAGGAACAATGAGGTGTTTACATCGTGCCCGACACAAGTAGACCAAGCCTATTAAGCTAAGGACAATCATCCTAACAACCCAAAATCAATTACACAAGTAAATTGAACCCTTACAGTGAGCAAAACCAATCACATTGAACATTTACAAAACCACGTACAACATTAATTAATATTAAAAAACAACCATTAATCAAGGCTAAAAGGTCGTTATCTATGACTTAAATTGGCGTTAATTACAGATCAATTAACCAGTCTAAATTCCATCAGTCAACGAGTTACCCACCGAACTTAACATGAATTACGACTCAAATTTAGCGAGTCTGGGTTACCAATTAGGTGATATCTATAAATCCAACTAACCATAAATTTGAATAACAACATTAACATTCTTAAAGTGGAATGCTACCTATAGCACTTATGAACAGTTAAACCTCAACATTAGTCTAGATATAATGACTGAACTAACCACATTAGTTGGTTATTATCATTGAGGAGAAAACTGCCAGCTACTAACATTACTGTAGCAAATCAACAAGGTAATTACATATCTGTTACATAACAATTTATTACAACAGTTAACCAGGCATTTAACATAATGATTAACATAATCAATTAATTGAGCAATAACAGGGTAGTTTGCATGACTATTTTCATAACAAGTATTATAGCACTAACAAGGCGATTATCATGTTAATTAACACAACTATTAATATAACAGTACTGAGGAAATTTATATGACGGTTAACATAACAATTAATAGCGCAAAAACAAGGCAATTTACATAACTGTTAACCATTTAACTCGCTGCGGCATTTAATCAATAAGTAGGAATTTGTTGACCATTCACAGTGCTGTAGCAATTGTTTTGGAATTTAGTAAGGCAATTAATGTAGCATTTAACATTGCAATTAACAAGCCAATTAACTATAGCAATGGTTCTAGTAAATTCGTGGTCATTCCAGCAAGCTCAGTCAACATTGTAAAGGCAAAAATCATAGGTAATTACAACAAGCTCTGGCAACATTCTAAAGGAAAAATTGTGGGTAATTACAGCAAGCTCCGACAACATTCTAAAGGCAAAATCGTGGGTATTTAAAAAACAATCAAAGTCAATTTTTAAAGGCAATAATTGTGGGCATTAAACAAGGGTCTTAGACAGGTTTTGAATGGCAAATCGTGAGCATTTAAACAACGATCCCAGACATGTTTTGAAAGGTAAAATCATGAGCATTAAACAATGGTCTCAGACATGTTTTGAAAGGAAAAACGTTAGCATTTAAACAACAATCTCAGACATGTTTTGAATGGTAAAATCGTGGGTAATTAATCAGTTATCACAATCTCATTTTAAAAGGGAAAAACATGTACAGGGACACACCAGAAGGGCATTCATGGCTATCCGTAATTAAAATATGCAGAATGATGTGCCCAAAACGCAGCAGAAGGAACTCCATGTTGCCAACATCATTTAAAAGGGAAAAATGCTGGCAAAATGCAGACATGGAAATGAATTCGTTTTCCATTTCCAGGATACCAATGCTACGCAGACATGAATACAAAAAAAAGACCTTTTTCATCTCCCGGATACCAATACAAAATGCAAATAGGAAATCAAACGTTCTTCCCATTGCCGGAGTACCAATACAATGCAGACAGGAATACAAAAACATTTTTCATCTCCCGGACACCAATATAAAATGCAGATAGAAAATCAAACGTTCTTCCCATTGCCAGAGTACCAATACAATGCAGGAAGGAATACAAAAACGTTTTTCATCTCCCGGACACCAATATAAAATGCAGATAGGAAATCAAACATTCTTCCCATTGCAAGAGTACCAATACAATGCAGATAGGAATACAAAAACGTTTTTCATCTCCCAGACACCAATATAAAATGCAGATAGGAAATCAAATGTTCTTCCCATTGCCAGAGTACCAATACAATGCAGACAGGAATAACAAACAAGAACATTTTTCCATTTCCAGGATACCAATATAAAAATGCAGACCTGAAATCAATTCATTTTTTTTTTCATTGCCAGAATACCCAAAAATTTGCAGACCGGAAATCAATTCATGCTTCCAATGCTATAACCCCAATACAACGCATACAACAGTAAGAGAACATAAGGATCTAATGGGAAAGGTCATGGAATGACTGTTGGGGTTTCTATCAGTCAAGGCATAGAGAAAACCAACCAGGACACAAGATAATCCACACGCAGAGGTCGTTGCCAGATGGCAGAATCAACAATCATCTAGGGACAAACATCAAGGGTAGTTGGCTAACAGGTTTGTCCTTCGCTCATCATCCTCGCACAGAAAAGCAGGGCATTGAGATCCATAGGTATTTTAATGCTAAGGCGACGACCGTAGATCAAGCTCCTGGCCGACTACTCAGGCAAGAACTGGTGAGCTATGGATGAAGGCTAAACAACCACGAAGATCACAATCAACACAGGAAGGCGGTCAAGACATGCAGGAAAATGAAGGCCACGGGAGCCAACAACCATTGAGCTAGGCTAAGGAAAGTTCCAGTCACCAATTTTAAAAAACATCATTTTACTTTTCCATTAAATAACGAGATCCAAGCATAAGTCCTAATACATTCTACCATGCAAAAATGAAGAGAGCGTATCTTTGCCTGATCGCCCACTTCGAATGACATCCCACACGCTCCGTGCAACTCCCGCTCATCGACCGTCGAGACTTCACCGGTGCCTCCCAGCCAATGCTAGGGGTACTCTTCTTCCCCCTTAGCCCCCCGAGCCGCAAAGGGGCCACACACTCACTATCCAGAGATTTCGACTAGCTCCTAGCTCACCTCGCAAGGCCGAGCTACCACTCCTCACCGAGCTGAGTATCCCAACTCCCACTAGTTAAGTCAGTCAAGTAGATATTTTTGCAGTGTAACGTTACGCAAACAGAAGAAGATCCTTCATCCTTCTCCTTCCTTCATTATATAGAGTTTCGAACTTCCTTTATTTCCTAAAATCTCATTTCATTAAAGTTTTAAAAATAAATTCCTAAAAATTTCTCTTCGTACAAGTGTCCCCCATCCCCTACATTCCTCCATAATTTAATTTCTTTAATTAATTAATTATCTTTATTTCCCTCACCCACCTAGAGTTACTCCTAGAATCACTCCTAGGTGTCCCCAAATTCTCTTAGTTTTAATGGCTTTCTCTATTATTAAATTGCTAGTTCAGTTTAAATTAGAAAGCTCTTAAATGGTAGATACTTTTTCTAAGTTTGACTTTCCGCTTTTTCCCTTATGTTCCCCTTTTTCCCTTTTTATGTTTACCTCTTTGCAGTAAAACAACATGTCATCAACCCATAATGCCTCATAATCAAAATCAAAAGTTTTAATAGCATAGTAATCCGAATCACTTGCGAGCAAGTGTCCTCAAAGAATAAGTTCGCTCAGTGCGCCAGAGCGGGATGTTACACCTTTTTTGTTTGAGATCAACCATATCTTTTAGGGTGAAAAACTTAATGAAAGGTTTGCACCTCGAGGGACATGATCCCTCTTGGCTCATGATAGATCCAAAGTTAATATAACAACCACATTGTTAAGACTGCATGCGACAAAAAACAATATTTTTTTTTTTTTTAAGAAGGAAAGTAACAATGACAACAATTAATCAACATGACTTGACGACAAACACCACTTACGCAATTCAGGAAACAGTTAACAATGAACAAAACACCCACATCGGTAAGCACAAGACTTTGGCTAGGTTATCATTCACATTTATCAATCAGGCGCGCAATGATCCCCTCATCAGGAATCATGTCACCACAAGGCGATAGGCGTGACAGTAACCATGGTGCAATATAAAATATCTAGACCTTTAACCCAAGCAAAATCCCATGTGCTAGGAGACTGAATTATCTATCAATAAATACACGATTACTTAAGTCTGTTGTGCAACTTATGATGCATGGAAGGACATGTATGGCACATGTCCATGTTTTATAGAAGTCTGGTGTGCTTTGCAACAACCTACGGTCATCAACCAAACTCCATTTCTTGACTACACCATCCATGAAGGGTGGCTCTACAAACTCAATCAATTATGCATGTTGCAGACCAATGACTGTCTCATTCTAATCTAAGAAGCACACGCCTCTTCTTGTGGCAGGTATTTCGACACAACCAAAACCATCCTCAATCTCCAACGCCATTTCTATCAACTTGCACTATCCAAACATGTGGAAAAATTCATTTGTACTTGATCCCTATGTTCACAAAGTAAGCCAGCTAGCCATCTTCGTGGTCTCTACCAACCTCTACCAGTTCCTTCTCGTCCGTGGGAATCCATTCCCATGGACTTTCTAAGTGGTCTCCCTACCACATTTCGCAAGTATGATGCTATTTGGGTCGTATTTTGTCGATTCTCTAAGATGGCTCTGTTCCTTCCCTGTCATAAAACTACAACTGTTGTGCAAACTACTAACCTCTTTTTGCATCATGTGTGGCCCCATTTCGGCTTACCCAGTAGTATCATTTTAGATCGTGACTCCTGCTTCCTCAATACCTTCTGGCATACTCCATGGTCTTCGCTCAGATGCCAACTTTGTTTCTCCGCCACTTTTCACCGCCAAACTAACGACCAAATAGAGGTTGTGAAACACACTCTAGTCCACTCTCTTCGCATCTACTTTGCCAAAAACAAGTAGTGGGACTCTTATTTGCACGTCATTTAGCACAGTTATAACAGGGCCACCCACTCCTCCACATGTTTTTCACCCTTCGAGGTTTGTCTGGGATTTCAGCCAAGTGTGCCCTCATAGTTACCACTCACTCTTGCATCCTCGGGGTCTGGACGACAACAACAAGAGCAACAATCAGCGTAGAGTTTCATCCACAACATTGCACAATGACATTCCCAAGTAGCAGAGGCATTGCAAGCAACACAAGAGTGCAACAAGCAGAGGCACGATAAACAACACACACCATTGGTGTTTCATCTTGGCGATCACATATGGCTATCAATGGATAACCATCGCTTCCAAGGAAAACATCATAAGCTCCACCCTTTGCAATATGGTCCATACACCATGCTCGAAATAATTGGCAAGAATGTTTATCACCTGGACTTGCCACCACAACTTGGCATCCACGATGTGCTCAACGTCAACAATATCAAGTTGTTCGAGTCACCACTCCTTGAGGAAACCGTTACGGTACATCATCCAGTGGACAATCTACCATATTTTTAGGCTCCTCTACTCACAG
Organism: Picea mariana; assembly: GCA_032191745.1. Taxonomy (NCBI): domain Eukaryota; kingdom Viridiplantae; phylum Streptophyta; class Pinopsida; order Pinales; family Pinaceae; genus Picea; species Picea mariana. The sequence continues at coordinate 30,579 of JASDQU010588676.1, forward strand.
ATACCATTCTTGACTTTCGGACTTGTAACACTCGGCAGCAACACTATGTTTTCTACCTTCTGGGTTGCAAGGGCTAGACACTTGCGTAGGCCAAGTGGATGTCTCCATCAATATTGCAGCGTTCTTTCCCTCACTTGCTGGTGGAAGGAGGGACACTTTTGGATCTAAACATGGAGGAATTAGGCCACCAAAGAGGCTGCCCATCTCCCTTCGCATAGTTGTTTCTATTGTAAATTTATCTCGCCAGTTTAGCTGAGCAGGGTAGTTCCTAATAAGAATTAGCATGATTTTTTTGTTAGGCAATTAACTAAATAAAAAGCGAAACAACGCTTGTCAATTAGAAATAAAGTAGCAAGTCTCTTGATGTTGTTGTAAACAAAATTCGCCCAATCTAATAAAAAGGGTGTCTTCTTGCCGAAATATAACGAATGGTCATTTTACTTCTCACTTCCAATGTTCTTCTTTTCATTCTCTACATATTTGTATTTGTGCAATGTTTATTTCTTGTGTACCAGTCTTGTTGTTGCTGCATTTTTTATTTTTTACAAATAGAATTGTGGATCACTTCTGCTATGATGCTAGGTTACTCCCCATGCTACATGGCATTGGTCAAAGGTTGGATGCTCTGAATCCTTAGGTTGAAAGTGGACGCTGATAAAATTCTACAATCAAGATGGCAATGGGGTTTGCAATCACTCTTTCTTAAGAAGTGGCACTTGGAATTCGACGCCAATTCAGCCCATATGGATTACTATCCAATCTCGATTAGGCTATCGAGTCTACCTTTGCTTCTATGCTTGGATGAATTCTTCAGAGAAATCGATAATGACGTGAGTCTGTTCTACGAAGTCGATAATTTTTACAAAGATAAAGGGAATATGGGAATGGCTAGATTGATTGTTGGATTAAACCTCACAAAATATTCGGTTGACTCCATCATCATTAGAAAAGTGTTGGCCATATTCTATCAACCCTTGAGAGAATCCCTTTCAAATGTGGAAGATGACACATCTACAGACATTTGGAAAAGGAATGTCTTATTCCCAATAAGCAGAAGATCTCGGTTCAAAAGTAGCACAGGAGAGCAAGATCACCCCTCGTTGTCCAAGGAACAAAGCTCTTTTGGAGGTTTTCCCTAAAATCCCTCTAAAAAACTACTCTTCTTCAAAATTACCATCGAAGACAAATGCTCAAAATTCAAGTAAACAACTCTCTCCTTTTTAAGGATTCTTCTTCAAAATTACCATCAAAAACAAATGTTCAGAATTCGAGTAAACAACTCTCTCCTTTTTCTTTTCATACCCAAAAAATGACAACTTATATTTTGGATCATGGTGGTAGGGTTAGAAGAGTTGAACCGTGAACAATCTGGTGACTTCTTTCCAGTGTATTTCAAATTAAAGGGACTAAGTCTCCTATCAAATAATAATGATTAATTTATTATAAGAAATAAACATGGTAATAAAATAGACCTTTCAAAATAATGTCAAAATCCTTATCACGTTCTTCCCAACTTTGAAGGCAAGATGTGATACTTTTAACATGTAAGTACATTCAAATGGTCATGAATGAATATGTCATGA
>JASDQU010588676.1:32181-43319 GCA_032191745.1 Picea mariana
AAGTCTCCTATCAAATAATAATGATTAATTTATTATAAGAAATAAACATGGTAATAAAATAGACCTTTCAAAATAATGTCAAAATCCTTATCACGTTCTTCCCAACTTTGAAGGCAAGATGTGATACTTTTAACATGTAAGTACATTCAAATGGTCATGAATGAATATGTCATGACAAACAATTTAGCTATTTTTTTAAAGAGAAGGATTTGCCCGAACGAACACTCTTGATTTTTTCAATCAAACTTATATAGATTTGTTTTTTGTTTTTTTCACCAAAGTCATGTTAGTGTAACGTTGGTCATAGTGTTTGTAACGTAATTGGGAAGACAAATTGTCCATTTGTAATCAAATCTACATGATATATATTTGGCAATGATGTAATGTGATTGGGACATTGTCAATATCGTTTGTAGTATAATGTTAAAAACCAAAACTTGGTGAAGACATTAAGAAGGTCCACGTCTCCCGTGTTGACAAAAGCACTTCTCCACGCAAATTGCATGGAAAATTACTTACAATCAAAAGTCCGATCAATAGAGTCTGAAAATGAAATAATTGTAGTTTAGTACAAGCCAAGTATCTTCACAAAAGGAATATCAAGGCAAGGTTATGTAAAATTATTTGTTATTATTAATACGTCTAAAATTCATAAATTTATTTGTTAAAATATTTTTTATTAATAATTCTGTTATATTGGTTAAAATATTTGTGTGGAAAGGTGCTTTACAATTTAATATAACAAATTAAAATGAAATAATAAAAAACATAATTAATTAAAATAATAATAATAATATAGCAAATTAAAATAAAATAATAAAAAGCATTAAAATATATATAAATAAATAAACAAATATAAATAACAAGTAGGTTCAATTAATTAATGGAGACAATAATCAAAATATGTATATAATATTATCAACATAGATCCATTTTAACCTTGATTTATTAAGCATCTAGAAGGATCAAATCTCTAAAAGTGCAAACCTTTAAAATTTCATAAGTTTTGTACTTTAATTAATTTGTAAAAATTTATAAAATTTAATTTTTATGTTATTTAATATTAATTTATTTATATATTTCAATCTAGTTATTTTTGTGTTTTAACCTTGTTTATGTATTTAATTTATTGTTGCTCTATGACTTTAAATATGCTCTCCTATTCTCAATGTTAAGGACATGTGTTGATGCAATTTTGTTTTCATAAATAAAATTACTTGATTTTTTTATTAGGAAAAATATTATTTTATTTAAAAAAAAAATTAACTTTATATTATTATATATAAAAATAATTTTTTTAGAAATATATTTAACCAGCAAACTACAATTATAAAATGAAATTTTCAATTTTCTAAAAATACAAAAAGAGACATTTCAAAAACATACATTAACCATATTTAAAATTAAAATTATTGAAAATATCAAATCACAATTTTTATTTGATTAACATAAATATTTAAATTCAATTTATTCAATTTATAAAAAAAAAATTAACTTTGATTATAATTGAAAAGACCATCGTTAAAAAAATCTACTAAGTGAAGTAAACTTATTCAAACCTATTTATTGAATAGTAAAAAGAAATACTCAATAATTAATTTTAGCATATATATAAAACGATATAACAAAATTATATCAAATATTAGAATGTAAGAATTTAAATCCAAAGGGTGACGATATTATCGAAGGATTTATAATTCATAGCTAGTTTTCTCTAGGCTAATAATGATTGTTTTAATCAAGTTAATAACAACTTGTGTTGCACCCTTAGAAATCAACGTGGTGTCATGTCATCATTAAATTTACATGTAGGATTAGATGATGTGTGTAAAATGGGAATTAAGGCGCTAGAAGGAACGAAGCTTGGATGGTGCTTTAAAAAAATACATTTGTTTAGAAAAAATAATCATTTTCTCGATCTCAATCTTTAGTCATTATACCAACCCATGTAAAAGTAAAAGGAACTTTTTTGGTTCAATGTCTTTGGAAATCATGGAAAGGTATGAATCCTCATTTCAAGAAAGAGCTTTTGGATCTAGGTGGTCCTTTCATGACCACTTGTTATGATGGTCTCTAACCATTTTGAATGGATGCAAGGTGTGGAAAGGTTAAACATTTTGACTTTAATCATTTTGAATAAAAGGAAGGTGTGGAAAGGCTGCATGGTTCTTGGCTTTATCTTTTTTTTTCATAATATTTCAACTTATCTCACACATATTTGGTGTTGAGAGTGGAGATTATATGCCTTGGAATGTATAAAAGCAATGTTTAGGTTTTCAAAACTTGATTAACTAATTTTTAATTAAATTAAGAATATTATTTCTAAATGTTTATCTTAAAAACTTTTTAATCTCGAGGAAAGATTGGAAACAAAAATATAAGCTTAAGTTTTTAATCTCGAGGAAAGATTGGAAGCAAAAATATAAGCTTACTAATATTTATAGTTGGTTTTTTATAATCCATCCTTATTGATGGATTAACTAAGATTTAGAGATTAAAGTATATCCAAAATAAAAATAAAAAATTGGGTTTGTAATGTTTGGAAGCCACTTATTGAATCCAAAAAGGTTTTTTTTTTTTTGGCATAGTCTCTTATTTTTGGATGGAGGAGATCTTGAAAACAAATTAATTTATATAAATATTTTTTAAACACTAAATTTCATATTTAAATAAATTTAAATTTTCAAATTATATATTTTGATATTATAATCATGTTAAATATAATTAGGAATGGGTCACTAAGTTTTATAAATTGATTTTCCCTTCTCTCCAATACTTATAAATTCATTCTCATAAGAGATAAACTTCCATTGGATATTGATTTCTTCTCAATACGAAACTTATTAGAATCAAAGTGTTGGTCTTTGTTTGGGAAAAACAAAACAACTTTGTTTTGAATAAAGCATGCATTAATTAAGCTATGTTAACATATACACATGTACATTATTGTTTAGTCCAAGAGATTAAAATGGATGTGGCATGCCTATGTCAGGTATTAGATTACTAGGTGGTTGCACCTTACACCATGAATATGGAGCCACTTGTTTCCTTTCCAATGCATCTGAATCACTCTAGGTAGTCCCAAAATATAGAACAAAGGCCCCACCATAGGGTTGGTCAAGTTATGCATGAGAAGGAACATATTGTTCCATAGTTGGGCTCCCCCTTGTGTGCATTAGAATGATAAGTTTCCAACATTGACTCTTACAATTTCAAAAGTAAAGAAGTCTCAGAAGCTTGCATAAGATAATGATGGATGGGAGGCGATCATCCCACACTAAGAAGGTATTGGGCTCAATTCCCAAGACCATGATGGACCCCTACATGATGCTAAGTTGCTTTCATTTACAACTTAATTTATGCTTATAGGCCGGCCAACCACACACACACACACACACACACACACACACTTGGAAAATAGGAGAATATTCTATTACACTAATTTGTGTAACCAAAAGAACAATCAAATTCTTTTTGAACTTTTGAATGATGGGTTTCCCAGTGTTGTCAAGTTTCCAACTGTCATCCCTGGATTGAAGAAGTTGTCAAGTTTTCCAATTTCTACAACTTCTCTTATACGATGCTTGGTGAAATGATCAATACTAGCCATAATTTTTGCATCCTCCATAAAGTAGGGTGCATTCTTTTAATCGAGTGCTCTACAAGTGCCAACCTTTTGACACAGTTCTGAACAATATTTATATAATACTCCTTCATCCTAATTTGAAAAGGACAACTAGTTTAATGAACACATATTCCCCCACACAACCACATGATAAAGTAGTCTCCCTTTTTTGTTTGGGATCAACCACATCTTTTGTGTATCCAACATCCCTCTCATGGAGTTGGGAGGGGGAAAAAGTGATCTTTGTTTTTTTTCTTTCTTAATATCCTCTCAAGTTTTTATGGTGTTCTTTTGATATATAGAAGAGTGGTTTGCGGGCTTATTACATTGAGAGTAACAAGATGCATTTATAGCCCGCTATAATAAAGATGTTATCAAGTAAGTAACACTTACATCATATGTCCACTTCAAAAATTATATAATGCTTATAACAAATACTAATAATAATGTTATATAGTAGCAAAATATATATACACATAAAAATAAAAATATCAATATATATGAAAGAGAAATATAATGTATATGATCCCTAATATAATATAAAAATTGTTATATAAAGAAATAAAAAAAACAATACCAAATTTACACTTATATAGAATATTGTAAATATCTTATTTACTTTATTACAAATAAATATAATATATTAGTAATAATTAAAATATATATTTTCACTGTTAGCTATATGTAATTAAAAATGTGTTTAAATACATATAAATTGTTACCTCTATCTAATTTTCATGACAATGATTGTTTTCTATATAAATTGTTAGCTCTATCTAATTTTCATGACAACGATTGTTTTCTATATAAATTGTTAGCTCTATTTAATTTTCATGACGATGATTATTTTCTTTTTGGTTTTTTTAAAAATTGGATTTTTATATATGTGGGGGTAATTTGAGATATCTTTATGGATATTTTAATATTGAGCTCTTTTAGTTTTGATTTTTTAATTATTTTTTAATTAGTGTTTAATAAAAAATTATTATAATTTTTATATATATATTATTTATTATTTATATATATTTTTAAAAATAATAATATGAAAAAATAAATTATATACTTATTTTCTAAGTAAAATGTGGTATTTTTAACATGTAATCACATTAAAGCAATCATTCTTTGGATGAAGTGTCTGGGAGGCTAAACAAAGATAGGATCGTCATTTGAGAAGCATTTAGGAGCGATGTGATGGCAACCATGAGGAATGGCTTCTGGCAAGAAGCAATCACGAGGTGGATTTCAACGAATACAGGTTCATGTCAGGCATCTCTAGTGATGCGAGTAGGTACTAGGCCATCGAATCAAGGGTACATTGACATTGATCAACAATCATACGATATGAATACCATTTACTCCACTCTGGAAGACAATTATCACTCGAACTGACTTAAATTCACCGTAGGGTTGGCTTGTTCCGCAAGTATGAGGATTATCATTTGGAGCCTGGTCGCGTTTTCAGTTGGAAGTTTGCTTCTTGTGGATGGAAACCACCCATTCAACCTTGTGATATAGATTGGGGAGGCCTCCTTTTTGCAAAAGCTTCCTCTCGTGTGTATTTCTACCGTGTGCACATCCCATCCTACAACAATGCCACCCTTATGAGGATACTCACAAGGATACCACTGAGGGCGCAAGGGTCTTCCTAGCCCCACATCCTCAAGTAATATTATCCCTGAGCAGGTAAGCCCTTGAGTCCAACAGTCTGCTCAGGATGCAACAACAAAATTCTGTCAGCGAACTCCTTCGCACATTCAAACTACTCTTGTATCTGTTGAAGAGGAGGTTTGTCAAGAACGAGCAAAGGTTCATGACTGGGAGGTCGATGCAAAGATTGGAACCTGGGTCCCCAACATGGGAAGCCCACGAGCCATGAATACCAAATTTATGAAGATGGTTGATTTGTATTGGCATATCAAAACTTTCATGGATAAGATGTTGTTGGACAGTGAAGAGGGCAAGGAAGAAATGAAAGAACAACTAGATGTGGTTCACCAAGAACTCCATGACATACGGGCTCATATGAATATCCAATACCGCCATGAGGAGGATTAGCAAGCCAATTCCCCTAGGCCTCTAGACCAACCTCTTCATGGGAGGGCATGTGGCCCTTCTCCTCATTAGATCTCTGAAAGGTTTTTTTTTTTTTTGCATAGTCTAGACTTCTTTAGACATATATGCAAGATAGATAGATATTTTGAATAATGTTCGAGCTATATAATTTTGGTTTTAATCCAGAACTTAGATGAAACTCTTTAGATACCTATTTTGCTCCACTGTTGTTGGTCGGGTTTCCCTAGTGGCAAATAAACATCTGATTGGTTGATGTATATATTTCCCCTCTTTGATAAATAGAATTTTTAGTTTGGTTTACTAACAAAAAAAACATTAAAGTAATCATGAACTAATAAATTATGACAAACATTCAAATTTTTTGTACTACCAAACACTTTTTTCTTTCACATTTATATTTTTTTCCAACAATAATTGTTGCGCCTAAAGGTGTTTTTTACAATTCAGTATGAGGGATATGTATAATTCCTTATGTGCTCAACATGAAGTTGACATGTGGCATTTAAAAAAGATATTAATAACCAAAACAATATTTCAATATCCAACATAAGTAAAATATTTTAATGTCCACCTTTAACTAAAATAATTTTATATCAACTTTATATATGGAGAGAGAGAAAGATAAAGTAATTGAAAGTAAACATATTCTTATTCCACTTACTGCTTTCTACTTCAGAGTATGAGGGAGATGTGTAAGTCTTTCAATGCTTAATATGGAGTGGACAAATGGCATTTAAAAAAATATTTCAATCTGGACCATGACTAAAATATTCCAATGTCCACTTTAAGTAAAATATTTCAATATCAACATTGTGTGTGTGTGCGCGCGCTTGAGAGAAGTAACCGAAAGCAAAAAAATATTATGTTTAACATGAAGTGGAGTTGACATGTGGCGCACACACACACACACACACGAGTGACATGTGTAATTTCCTTTCATGGTCAACATGGAGTTGACATATGATATTTAAAAAATATATCAATAACAAAAAAATATATTTCAATTTGGGTCATAAATAAAAATATTTCAATGTAGACCATAAATAATATATTTCAATGTCCACTTTAAATAAAATATTTCAAGTTCAAATATATATATATATATATACACAAAGAATCAAAAAGTAAAAAAACAATCCTATGGTTAAAACATTTTAATGGTGTATTGCTCAAAGGGAGATGCGTAATTCCTTCCATGCTTAACATGGAGTTACACATGACATACACACATGTGCATGCATGCACCAGCATAGATCCACTTAACTCCAAATCTATCATGCACTGAGAGGGATCAAATCCCTCAAGGTGCAAACCTTTTTTAGACTGCAAAATATGAGGAAAGGTTTGCACATCAAGGGATTTGATCTCTCATGGTTAAAACATTTTAATAGTGTGTTGCTCACAAGGAGATGTGTAATTATTTTTATGCTTAACATGGAGTTGACAAGTGGTGCACGCACACACACACACACACCTTCTGTAACGTCATACTCTTGCGAGCACATGTTATTGACTTATTCTTTGAGGACACTTGCGTGCAAGTGATCCGGTTTTAGTATATGGTTGTTTGTTCGCTTATGGATTATTATGATTATGTTGATGGATTATGGTGTTATGTTATTTGATATATATGTATTGACAGATGCTATTGACGAGTTTCCCTTGAGTGTGTAGAACACTTCACATATTGAGAATGTCAATGGCGTCAATGGACCTCCTTGGACTCTCGTTTGAGTCAGGGAGTGGGCTGTATTGGTTTGGGTATTTTTATTTATGCATATGTGACATATGATTGGGTATATTATGATGTTGTTTATGTTGATGGATGCAGGCTGATGATTTCTTTCTAATCATACTCACATAAGGAGTAAGGGGGCCATGCACAACAACCAAATATTGAGGGAGAGATGTGATAGTAGCCCTGTCACAACCTACTAGTACTCTCGTCGTGGCTCGAATTGTAAGTTAATGATTACCTAGTTCGAGAGATCCACGATGCCATAAGGGAATACTGAGACAGTCGCTCATGAAGTTTCTAAGGGGCACACAATAAGGCAGGGTCTTTATTCCTTAGAGGCCTTTAGTCTCTCACAAGGTTGCTTGAATGGAGAATTGACTCCAAGGGTTAGACAACTACCAAAACTAGTCAAAGGTGAGTGACACCCTTGGAGCACGTAGTGTGTCTTGAAGGGCACGTTGCGCAATTAAAAATTGAATCATAGGCGAGTGGCACCCTTGGAGCAAGGAGTACGTCTTGAAGGGCACGTCGTGAAATAAAAAAACGAGTCAATGAATCTAGGTGGTCTAGAAAACTTGAGTGAATGTTAAACCTTATAAAATCTTGAGCACCTGTCGAATTAATTGATTGATTAATTAATTAACTAAGGAATGAATTTTTAAGCATAATCCCTAAGGGTCTAGGTGTTTGCAAATAAATATTTAACTAAGCCTAAGTCTAAGTGAGTGAGAAGACTAAAAACTAATTTTTTAAATTAAATGATGAGGGGATGAAATAAATCAAATTATGAATCAATGAAAATAAAAATAAATCCTAAGGAGTGATTAATACACTTGTGCAAGTAAATACTAAATTAGAATTTAAAGTGAGAAAGGAATAAAGCATAAAGATGTGTAAGCATAGAAAAATATCTAGTCCAGTCTAACTAAAGAACTTTCATAAAATAAACACAACTTAGTTTTAGAAAGGCGTCAATCATTAAAAGGGAAATAAAGGGAATAAAGGAACAACTAGGAGTGATTTTAGGAGCATTTTTAGGATGGGTGAGGGAAATTTATATTTAATTAAATTAAATGGTGGATTTATTGGTGCAACTAAGGGAATGGGTGACAAGTGTACGGGGGGAGTAATTCCTAGTTAATTTTAAAAAAATGAATTAAATGTGCAAATGGCAAGTGGTCACTAAGAAAAATTCTATAAAATAAAAGGTTGAGAGGAGGAATGGATCATTACTGGTATGAGTAAGGTTATGCTACAAAAATTCTAACTGGTTTTACTTGTCAGAGTTGGAATACCCAGCTCAAGAGAGAGTGGTAACTCTACCTTGCGAGGCGAGTTAGGGCTACAATATTCTGGTTGCGGTTGCGCGTGGCCCCATTGTGGCTCATGGGGCTGAGGGGGAAGAAGAGTACCCTTAGCGTTGGCTGGGAGGTACCAGTGAACTCCATCGATTAGCAAGCAACCAGGACCGAGGAAGCGGCGCAAGATCCACATTAGATATCGACATTAGTATCATAGGTCACCGGTCCTGGTATTTATTTGTTATTGATTAGAACTTCATGTAATTAGAAGAAAGATTTCAATTTTTCATTTGTATTCAAGTAATCTTGATGTATTCAATTGCGCATGGAACGCTTGTATATTATTTCAAATCCATTCACTCTGCTATTCGGAATTGGTTTATTGGCATGTCAGATAAATGGTCAAGCTATTTTATGGATTTTTAATTATGATTTTCTGAGGATTTAGGGGGGGAGGGAGAACTTGGTTAAAATCTCAAGGGTTCGCTACCAATAATCTTAGCTCTGAATTTATGGAAAACTTATTGTCATCACCAAATTGATCCAAATTCCTAAGTCCTAATTTATTATGCTTCAAGACAGTTGCAATTCCAGAATTTACCTTGAATTACTAAAATTCTGAGTATGTAATCTGTGGTGATCGTCACATTGTTAATTGCTTCAAAGTTTGAAATTTCATTCACTGCTATGAATGGAAGTATCTAATTCGAGTTCCTTAAAGGCTGCCACTAATCCACAGTCTATTATCCCTATGGCTATCTGGTTTAACCTCCAATTCGAGTTAGGGATAGTTCCTTTAGCATGTTCAGGAAACGAGACTTGCCTTATCGCTGCAAGTCTTTGTCGTTGGGATCTATTGCATGAATCCCTACGTATTTCAACCTCCTTGTAATTGGTGGTGACTTCACGAGTTCTGGAGATTTTATTTGTGGATCGCCGAAACATTTCCTCATATCCTAGGAAGGGATCTCTTCGAACGATGCTTGGGACTACAACCATCCTTTAAAAAAAAAAAACATGATGATGCATGACCCCTTTCCTTACCAAATTCTCCCTTTCGTTTGGATTTTTACTTTGAAATTTTGGATTTCATGGGTCCTGTCCTCAGTGCCTTGAGTGTTGAGAGTGATGCTTACTGGCGCGTGGGAATTGCCTCTACCTCTCACCTTCTATGTAAGTGTTGTCTCTCTTTCCAACGATTGAATGCACCTTCCTGTAGCAAACTTTTCCTCTGAGAAATTACCAACGATTGAATACGCCTCCCTGTCACATGGTGGAAACTGGAACCCTTAAAAGAAAAGCGAACATGTATTCATCGAGGCAGATGAACTCATTGATCCTTAAAATTTTGCGTGGATTGATGGGTGGTAGTGATATAAATTATCCATTGCATAATCTCCCTTGATTCATGTTGTGTCGTTACTCTCACGGTTTTAAAGGTATGAGATCCGGAACCTATGTTGAATCAAGCTTAGATTTTGTGCAGGTCTCACATCTTAGCCAAGACCAATCGGTGGGTGCCAACCTCTGCATTTTAGATTCATTGGGAAACTATCACTTGAATTCCAGTTGTTGTTGAATTTCTAAATCCAAGATACTTGTATGTGTTAAGATTACGTTTAAAGATATCTCCTTAAATGACTGGGTTTGGTCGTTTCCATTCATGGCAGTTCTCATATTAAATCATCACCCTCCCTTTTTGGGTGGTCATTGCATTCATTTTTTGTTGTCATGTCATTGGCGTTTTTGAGTTTCCAAACAATTTTACTCCGCGGAAGAAGCCTTCACACCTTTAAAAGAAAACTTGCTATATTTACCCAAGTCCACATGTCAGATTTTAGTCTAGTATGAAAGGAGAGTGGTCTTTTGATAAACCCTTCATTGGTTATGGTACTTGAACTCTTATTTGTTGTTACGATTTTTCTAAGTTCGTTTTTATGGAAGGTAAAACCATTGATTACTTGATTAATTGATCTTTATGATTTGACTCCCCTCCCCTTTTAAATGGTAATGTAGGTGACCTGAGATTCTTTTTCTTAGCTTAAATTAATTGATCCTTAAATATTCTTAAGGGGTTTTGTTATGCAAAATTTTATTACCATGATGCTATGTTTTATTGACAACATACATAGAGTGAATTATGTAATAATTTCTCCCAATGTGTATTTAGATTGAGAGGATCATCTCGACTTATCCTTACCTATACCTAAGTTGGGATATCATAATCTTTCAGGAATAACTATTTTAGTACCTTCCAAAAGAGACTATTCATATTCCCTTAGTTATCTTATAATTAGTGAGAAGATTTATTTAAGTGAACCCTTCATTATTTATTTTACGGGACATAAAATACATGGATATGTGTGCAATATCTATATGGAACCTACTAATTAGAAGTATA
>JASDQU010588676.1:57605-72068 GCA_032191745.1 Picea mariana
ATCCTCCTCTTGTTGTTCTTTTATACAAAAAATTATGAGGTTCAAGGCTCTTTTCTTATGCTCATGGTCTAGTTCGATTAGCTTATTCATTTCCTCTTTGATGAGTTTGATATCCAAATTGTTTTCCATATCACTGAGGGTCAAATTGTTGGTTAATTTTTCTTCTAGCTCTTTGATCCTATCTCTCAAGTTGTAATTTTCTTCAACCCCTCCTTCTTGGGTTGATTGTTTATGTTTTTCCATTTCTTGAATCCTATCGTTCATTGTCCGCAATTCACTCTTGAACCCTAATAATCTATCCTCTATTTGAGTTTGAATGGTATCTTTAATTTTTTTATCAATCATTGCCTCTAACTCTATTTGGAGTTTTACGTCTCTTTCTTCACTTCTTTAACAATAACAAAAGTGTGTACTTGAAAAAGACAAACTTGGTTTATAGAAAATTACAAGCCCATCATCATTTTTAATAATTTATATGGGTAGGGAATTACTTACATCTCATCGAAAACCTAAATGGAAAAATGGAATGAGTATATTTGAGCACAAACCAAGTGGACAACTATGATCAAAAGGACTCACGTACAGTCATATATATAATATATATATAATAAAATACATTTAATAAAAAATATATATTTTTTATTAATAATTATGTTAATGAAAAGTACTAAACACATTTATGAGTGCATGTAAATATATTATGAGAGTCCTTTAGAAGAGAGTTGTCCACTTGGTTTGTGCTCAAATACACTCATTTCATTTTCCAATAAAAAATATATTTTTTATTAATAATTTTATTTTTAATTGATTTTTAAATAATAATTTTATAATAATATATTATAAATTTATTTTAATATACGTAAACATAATTTAACTTTACTATTTTATCATTTGCAATAAAATATTATTATTAATTTTTTTTTAACGAAAACGGTTATAGTTTTTATTAGAGGGGTGGCAAAGCCACAAATTCAGTTACAAATTGTGATGCATCACTGTTTCAGCATAAGATCCATTGTTGTTTCAGCATAATTTCCAGCACTGTGTTTCAACATCTGTTCCAACGCTGTGTTTCAGCATATGTAACAAAACTGTGTTTCAACATATGTGACAAAACTATGTTTCAGCATATGTAACAAACTGTGTTTCAGCAACTGTTCCAGCACTGTGTTTCAGCATATGTAACAACAACTTTATTTCAGCTAGTGCAACACTGTGTTTCAGCATAAGCTCCAGAACTGTTTCAGCACTGTGTTTCAGCTTCTGTGTCCCAGCATCTGTGTTCCAGCATCTGTGTTCCAGCATCTGTGTTTCAGCACTGTGTTTCAGCTTCTATTCCAGCTGTCTTTCTCAAGCGTTTGCTGCCTTCTACATTCTTTTGCAAGCTGCTGTCCTTTTCAAGGAATACATTTTTTAACTGGGTCCCCACCATTTACACTAAGTTCTCCTTGGGACAAAAGGCAGCCTTCATTGGCTAGTTTGTCTGCTTCTTTATTTGAGTCTCTGAGAATATGGTAGCACTTGAAGGAGATGAAATCTTTTAGAATGTTTCTTAACCTTTGCAGATTCTTATTTAGCCCAGCATCTTTAAACTGTCCTCTTGAGTGTATTATTTTGATCAAGATCTCAGAGTCTCCAAATGCTTGTAGCTCCTGGTGTCCTCTTTCCCTTACTATCTAACAAATTTTGATCAAACTCAGAATTTCTGCTTGATTATTGGTTCGTTGTCTAAGACCCCAACAAAAGGTTGCTAATTTCTCCCCATTGCTGGAATAAATGATTCCTCTTGCTCCCGCTGTCCCGGGGTTTCCTTTGGAGGCACCGTCAAAAAAGGCTGAAGTTTTGCCTTATTTTTGCCACCAAATCTGAAATATGTCATGGTTGTCCCTTAGCCTCCATTCTGTTTCAAGTTGGGGTTTTTCCGCACTATGGGTTTGGAGATTCAGCACGGAGGAGCCAAGCCACTCCTTTTCTTCCTGCAGAATTGAGGTATCGATTTTGTGATTTTGGGAGCTCATGGATTCTAGCAGAAGGCCTTTTTCTTTCGCTGCTACCATTTGGGGGGTCCATTCTGTGTTTTTGAAGGTTTGCTCATTTCTTGCTAGCCATAGCTTCCAGCACACGTACTTGGGGACGGAGATCCAGATTCTGGCCCATAGTGTTTTCGGGGAGAGCGATGGGTAACTATCCTTCCAGCCAGTGAATAGATCCACTACTGAAATGTTGGTGGGAACAGCGACCTTGAGGCCTTTGAGTGTAAGCTGCCAGACTTTGTTTGCAAAATGACAGCCTACAAATAAGTGATCCGAGGTTTCCATGGCTTCTCTGCAGAGACAACATCTGTGTGGTCCGGCAATATTTCTTTTTAATAAATTTTCTCCCGTCAGAATCTTTCTGTGCATTAGTGTCCAGAAAAAGAAGTTTACCTTCGGGATCGCCATCAAGTCCCATACCTCCAACCAGAACCTTGCCGGAAGAGGTCTATTTTGCTGCTGCTGGAGCAGAGCATAGCCTCTAGCTGATGTATAAATTCCTGTGGGTCCCCATCCCCAAGTGTCTATTCCTGTCTTGTGCACAGGGGCTGCCTCTCGTAGCTCTGCTTTGAGCATCTCAAGTTGCTGAAGGAGGCAATTTGGGACATTGCCGAATTGCCACTCTGACCAAGATCCATCTTCATCCCACTTTGATATGTCAAAAATTCTCTTGATACCTCTGTTCTCAAGAAAATCGCAGATTTCCCTTAGGCCAACGTTTGATGCAATGGGTGGATTCCCCATTATACTGTCAGTCCAGAGTTTGGTGCGTTTTCCATTTCCAGGGACACGGTACAAATGTTGATTGAAGAATCGCGCCCCTTTGATACACAACTGCCATAAGATCGTGGTTTTCCTGCTCACTGCGTTTTGGAGATTTCGGATTTTGGCGTTTGGGATGTATCTGTGTATTAAAGTTTTGCTGACTGGGTGTGTGGGGTCGCTGTGCATATTCCACAAGATTTTGCAACCCAGAGCAGTGTTTGCAAGGGATGGATCGCGTATCTGCAATCCTCCTTCTCTCAGAGGCCGCTTGGCTGTCTCCCAATTGACTAAATGAAATTTTCTTTGGTTCCCTTTTCCACCATGCCACATGAAGTCTCTCAGAAGTTTGTTGATCTGTCCTGCTATGGAATTGGGCGCTAAGAGATAGGACGCTTGATATATCGACAATGAGGAAATGACTTCTTTTATCAAGATTAATTTACCTCCATGAGTGAGCCAGTAACCTCCCCAGGCTTCGATTTTTCTTTTGATTTTAGCTAAGACTCCTTCCCACGGGCTGACTCTATTTACTCCCAAAGTTAAAGGCAACCCAAGATACTGTATCTTTTCCCATTTGGAGTGTCCTTTGAACCCCAAGGTACTTGCTATCTTCTGAGTTTCATGATCTGCTACATTCCAGCTGTAAACAACACTTTTTCTATCACTTATCAGAGCTCCAGACACCTTGCAATACGCTTGAAGAGTGCCCTTGAATGCTTTGGCTACTCTGTTTGAGGCTCCTCCTAGCAGAAGAGAGTCATCCGTGAAAAGAGCATGGTTTATGGGCTTCAGATTCTTCGTTATTCTAAGTCCTGGGGCTGCCCCTATTAACATTTCCTGTTCCATCTTCCTGCTGAGGGTATCTACCATTAATATGTACAGAAATGGAGAGAGGGGGCATCCTTGCCTCAGCCCCCTCGTAGCTTTGAAAGAATTTGTTGGTCTCCCATTCACCAATGGGGCAATCCAAGGGCCGTGAGTACAAGCTTTTATCAACTTTACAAATTCAGGATCAAATCCGAAAGAGAGGAGTACTTGATACAGGTAGGACAACTTTACTCTGTCAAAGGCATTTGCCATGTCAAGCTTGATCAGCATGCCTTTCTCTTTTCTGAGATTGCTGGAGTGCATAGCTTCCTGGACTTGGATTACATTATCCAGGATATGTCTCCCTTTGACGAATCCTCCTTGCGATTCTGAGATAAGCTTGCCCAACAGAGGTTTTATTCTGTTTGCAAGAAGTTTTGCTATAATCTTATAAGAGGCATTACATAGTGAGATTGGCCTGAATCTGTCGAAGGAGGCGGGGTTTGTTTCTTTTGGGATTAGCGCAAGGAAGGTATAATTAGTGTTGCCTCCTATTTTTGCTTTTTGAAGGACTCCTTTTATCATTCTTATGAGATCAGATTTGATTATATTCCAGTAGATCCTGTAAAAGTGGATAGTAAACCCATCTGGACCTGGGGCTTTGTCCGGGTACATGGACCAGATGACTTTGCTGAGTTCTTCTTCACTGATTGGGATCAATAGTGCTGTGTTGTCCTCTTTTGTGACCAATGCCGAAATATTCATGAGGAATTCGTTGTAGTCTTCTTCATTGTCATGGTTCTCTTTGCTGTAAAGTTGTTGAAAGTGTGAGACAACAACGTCCTTTATTTGATCTATTCCTTTGCAGAGATTCCCTTCGTTGGTCGTGATCTCGGAGATATGGTTCCTGGAGAGATGAGCTTTGAATTGGCGATGGAAGTAGGATGTGTTCCTGTCGCCAGCTTTCAGCCAAAGGCTACGGGATTTCAGCCTCCAATACTCTTCTTCCTTTCTGAAGGCACGGTAAGTTCTGCATTGAGCTTGTTGCTCCTTTTCCAATTCTGTTCTGGCAATGTCTATTGTTTCCATCTCGAGCTGTAGCTGTCCCAGCTGCTGCACTGACTCCTTTCTTTGGGTATTAGGGTTGCTTTCCGGGAGTTTGCTCCACTCCTTGAGGGATTTTTTTGTTATTTTTAGTTTTTGTTCCCAGACAAAATTGGGGGAGCCATTAACAGGGGTATACCAAGCCCATTGAACTGTGTCTACGAACCCACTCTTTGATTTCCATAATGGGCTGAACCTGAATGGGATTGGGCCTAAATTTTCTTCTTCCTTTAGCTGGAGCAATATGGGTTTGTGGTCCGAGGTGAGCTTGGGGAGGATGGTAGTGGAAATCAGCTTCCTTTCCAACAACAGAGTGCTTTGGACCAGAAACCTATCCAATCTAGCATAAATGTGCTCCTCTCCTGTCCTGTTATTGGTCCAAGTGTACAGCCCTTTACTTGGTCTAAAATCCATAAGGTCCCACTGCTGTATGATGTCTTCTACTACAAAAATCATTTGGTCCTTGCTGGGCCTTCCTCCCATTTTTTCTTTTCCATTCATGACTAGATTAAGGTCTCTGACAATGATTATATTGCTTGGGGAATTTTGCTCTAGAAATTCGTTTAAAGTTTTCCAACAATCTTTCTTTTCATTATGCAAAGTTGGAACATATAAATTGAAAAGTGCAATGGTTAACTTACTTGCAGTGTGCTTGAGCTCTGTGAAGCTCCAATGCTGCGTGTTATAGGAGTTGGCGAGACTGAACTGCTCTGCCTTCCACAGTGTTGCTATGCCTCCGGAAGTACCCCTTGCGCTAATTGCCTTCCCTGTGTTTTTCTGCCATTTGTGTTTGCTGATCTCTAGGAGGGCTTCTCCTTCGATTTTTGTCTCTTGGAGCATGAGGATNTTTCCAACAGCAGAGTGCTTTGGACCAGAAACCTATCCAATCTAGCAGAAATGTGCTCCTCCCCTGTCCTGTTATTGGTCCAAGTGTACAACCCTTTACTTGGTTTAAAGTCCATAAGGTCCCACTGCTGTATGATGTCTTCTACTACAAAAATCATTTGGTCCTTGATGGGCCTTCCTCCCCTTTTTTCTTTTCCATTCATGACTAGATTAAGGTCTCCGGCAATGATTATATTGCTTGGGGAATTTTGCTCTAGAAATTCGTTTAAAGTTTTCCAACAATCTTTCTTTTCATTATGCAAAGTTGGAACATATAAATTGAAAAGTGCAATGGTTAACTTACTTGCAGTGTGCTTTAGCTCTGTAAAGCTCCAATGCTACGTGTTATAGGAGTTGACGAGATTGAACTGCTCTGCCTTCCACAGTGTTGCTATGCCTCCGGAAGTACCCCTTGCGCTAATTGCCTTCCCTGTGTTTTTCTGCCATTTGTGTTTGCTGATCTCTAGGAGGGCTTCCCCTTCGATTTTTGTCTCTTTGAGCATGAGGATATCTACTGGTTCCACTTTCATCAGGTCCTTGACCGCTTCTATTTTTGCCGGGTTCCCCAATCCTCTACAGTTCCAAGAGACGATTTTCATTACTTACTATTGGGGGTGATTGGGCCTCCTCCTTTTAGAGACCTTATTCTTGTGTTTCTGCCCATTGACATTTCAATGGTGGGCTGGCTTCCTTGGGTCTTTTGTCTTTMTRCCTCTTCCTCCCTTGYTTCTTTGYGAKATTTYCTCCCTRCTCTTTTGGCTGGMCTTTCYAGGATCTCRTCCTCYGAGGAGCTTGATGGATCTATTACTTTCTTTCTGGCTACGTCAGCATATGTTGGAGAGGGGACTACTTCCAAGGTTCCTTCCGCTTGCCCAGGTGCCCCTGTGTCTTTCCCATTTGGAGGGGGGCTTGAATGTGTCCTGCTGTCCATAATTTCTGGTTCTTCTGTGTCATTGTTGACCTTTTCTGCTTGAGGTTCTGCATGCGGCGGGGGGTTAGAGCTCCCTTGGATTTTCTCTGACTCTAATTTCCCGGAGTTGCCGTTCTTGGTTGCTCCTTTGGATCTGGATTTTGCTGTCCCTGTTTTCTGTACTGCAGTCCACTGATTTTCTTTCTCATTTTCACTTTCTTCTACATTCTTTTTCTTGCAGTGCCTTGCGAAGTGACCGTAGCCGTGGTAGTGCCGGCATTTGAAGGGCAACTATTCGTAGTCAATCTCCTGAATGTGCGTCCAGTCTGCGGCCATTAGCTTAATTTCCTTCGGTAATCCCACTTCCAGATCAACCTCCACGCAGATCCGTGCGCATGAGTACTGATCTTTTCTTACTGCTTCATCTATATACCTTCCGAGCGTGTTCCCGATTGCAAGCAAAGATTTTTGGTTCCAGCAGTGTAAGGGGAGGTGAGGTAAACGGACCCACACTGGAACAGCCGAGGGCACATCCTGGGATGGGTCGAAGTCCGGGGTCCATTTGTTCAAGTATAACCCCTGAGGCCCCATGAAGTACGACCCATTTCTGAAGATGAGATTTTTGTCTTCAGGATTGTCGAAGACGAATACAAAATATCCTTTCCCTACGAAGTGGCTCTTTATTCCTTCTGTTATGAGCGGATTCCAGTTCCTCTGCACCCATGCATCTACGGATTTGGGAGAGGGCCAGAGGCCGGTAAATTACCCAATAAGTCCCCTGTCTGCTAAGTTGACTGTCGTTTTGCATGTTTCTTCCAAAGGCCATTCAACACTGGGAATGATGTCCAGTTTCTTCACGAATTTCTGCTGCACTGCTGACGGCGTTCTCTTGGAGGCTGCAGCGACCAGCTTCCTGAATGCTTCCAGTTCTGGTAATGGGGGAGGGTTAGGGATGGCGCCCCCACCAGCATCCATGGCTAGGGTTTCCCTAAACGTTGCAGAGAGCCCGAACTGGATCGCTTCCTCATGCCCCTGCATGCTAGGTCGCGATTTTTGTGATGAGGGTGCCGAGTCGCGGCTTTGAATGCACCAGGGCCACCGATTGTGACCTTCAGACCTTCAAAATGAGGGTCGCTCTGATCTGAGAAAGCACTGCTGCCAGCAAGCGACCTGGAGCAGGAAATAGAGGTGTCGGCCAAGCTAAGCCTGGCCGCCGAGAGGGCCGAGGCTGCCTGTGCGCGTGGCTAGGGTTCCAGATTCCCTAGCTCGGGCCATTCGATTCCATTTTTTGAATTTTTATAAAGTTTAAAAGCATAATATTAGCAATCCACTGTCCATCGATAAGTGATAACGGTTGGTTTTAAGAAGTTGCTTGTGAGATTTCATGTTAGGCTGACCCAATTTTTAGCTAAGTTGGGGGTTAAACATTTCACCTCATCAGCTTATTATCCCCAAGGAAATGCGCAAGCTGAGTCTACCAACAAAAATCTAGTAAGAATCATCAAAAGGCTCATCTAATATAAGCCTCGTCAATGACACACTCTCCTAACTTACGCCCTTTGGGTAGATCGAACCACCGCCAAGGTAAGCACTGGTTACACCCCCTTTCAGCTTGTCTATGACCAAGAAGCCCTCTTGCCTACTGAACTGGAACTTTCTTTCTTAAGGTTGATGTTATAGATCGAAGAATTAAATTCTTCTGATATTTCACAAAGGATAAACACAATCCTAGCTTTGGAAGAGAAAAGGATGTTTTCTTTGGTTAATATTAAAAGAAGAAAACAAACTGTTAAGAAGTATTTCAACAAGAATGTCAAGACTGTCAAGTTTAAAGTCAATGAAAAAGTATTCCTATGGGATTCAGCTCACGCTGATAGGGGAAGACATTCAAAATTTCAAAAATTATGGTCGGGTCCTTTTAAGATCGCTTTTGTCTTAGGTACCAACTCTTACATTCTAAAATATTTACAGGAGCGATTGTTTTCCTCCAACACTAACGGTTCTCACTTGAAGCATTACATGTAACCAACTTGAAAAGTTTTAACGCTGTTTGGATTTTTTGTATATTAGTAGTTTAGGTCTGCTTTCAGTTTTCTGTTATTTTCCTTTCTACTTTATAGTAGTTTGATTTCTTCTTTTTGTTTTAAACATTTCCTACTACTTTGACATTTCTGTCATTTTATTTCTGTTGTTTTATTTTTTTTGCAATTTTATTTTTCTAGGATTTTTATTGCTTTATCATCTTTTTAATTGATTTTGGTCGAGAATAAGATGTTGGATCAGTTCTGCCACAATGACACTCCTGCAAGATATTGTTAGTCAATAAAAATCAAACTTACACAGCTGTTACAATGTTTCCCCTGAAGACATACTTGAATTTGTTATCTGCTTTCATTGTTGTCTTATAAAGAGATTAGCTATCTCCCACTTCTTCTTCCCATTTCTACATCCATTTGAGAAATAAAAGAGAAGGTCCATTAATTTTTCTCCTTGGAGTAAAGAGCATATTCTGATTGAATGATTATGCATACAGGGACAAAACCCCCTCATACTTAACACTTTTCATGAGTTATTCCCAAATTCCCAGTCATTTTTCCATTAAATCCACTCCCCTCCCCCTGTTGCATAATCTTCTTGACCTGTTGTTCTTGGTTCGCGAAACCATGAGTTCTGAGTTCTAAATCTTTTGAAAACAAATTTCCCTATGGATTCGCCAGTTTGTTGATGATTAAAATCACAACGAAGTTTTTTCCCGCAAAGTATTGCTAAAGCCTATTATTATAATCTAACAAGATATATAATACTAATAGGTGGGACCCCCGTGTAGGTTGGGAGATCAGTTCTGGTTCTTATTTCATGTTATGTTGTTGTTCGACACTACTTACACGGTTGATGAAATCTTGATTTTATTGGCGATAAATAAGGAACATTAGGTGTTGGTTCCGATTGCGACAAATGAATGATGGATAAGGCATGTTGTGTGTTGTTTCGATTGCTCTGGGCTCTAATGTCATGTTTCGATGGCCCATGCTATCCATTGTTATCCTTGCTATCTGCTCCTGGATTCATTACTATGACACCTGCACAAGAGATATGTTAGTAACAACACATAAGAAGCAGTTGAAAAGAAATGAAAGCAATATAAACAAAATGCAAAAGGAAGAGATTAAACTATAGTAATATACTACTCTACATGCATTGAATTTAAAAGATCATTGCAAATCCTAGCTAACAAGTTGATAGCTATGCGATTTGTTGAGTTATATGAAACATGGTTGATATGTGTTATGGTATAAGTTGGCAAATGGATAATTGTGATATGGGTGGTGCATTTGACAAGTGATGGATGCTAATTTCAATGCATGGTTTAATTGAATGCGTTAATGGGAGGTTGGCTGGCGTGTACTAAGGAATTGAATGAGTGGGGGTGGAGGTGACGTGCATTTATTGCACGTCCCTCCTACTCCTTCCATTGGATGCCACCCTAGTTGGGCCATTGTTCAACTATGTTTTGTTGTGGTTAGGCTTCGACTTTCAAGCAAAGGAAAAACATCTCGGCCAAGCTCGTGTTTTAAGGTTCTTTTGGTTACAGGTATATTTTTTTTCCATCCATGAATCTGCTCTAGTTATGAAATAGATGTTGGCTCGGAATGTATGGGTCTGTGCTTTCCTTAAGTCTGGAAACTATGTAAATCTGTGATATTTCTCTGGAATGAATCATTGTTGTGGTTCTCATTGCAATAATGTTGAAGTCACAGTGTTATTGTCATTCTGAGTGTTAGAAGCCATGAAGGCCCTCTGTCATCCTTACTAGTCTTGGTTGAAGGGTTTTTATTCGGTCCAGATTGGCTGGCTATCTCCATGCTTTCTTATCACCATAACCAATCGTTTGTTGTTATGGGGTTTACTGGGTTTGAAACACCTTGTGTCACTGCACATTATTTCACTTGGGTATGGGTTGTTCATGCTACTGATGGTTGCGCAGTGGGTTATATTTTTTCTTCTCAGCTCTGTTTTATCTCAGCGTTGTTAGTTGGTTGATTGGGAGAGACATGAGGGTTATACCCTACATGTTCTAAGTGTTGTTACAAGGCCAAAATGGAGCCTTTTCTCCTCTGTTCATAGTCTCTCTTATCTCGTGAACCGTCACCCTGTCAGCGAAGGCATTGGTGGTATACCCTGTGTGTGCATCGTTGGTCTTGGAGGTTATCACCTGATGATGGGAGTAGACTCCAGTCTCCATGTGTTGGTCTACAGAGAAAACCCTTGATTTCTCAAGCCTGGGTTTTGATAGAGGGAACTGTGATGGCCTGTCAGGTATACTATTGGTTGTTATGAGTTCTTGGGTATTGTCAACAGTGTTCGATTTCTGGCTCATCTCTGTTGATTATGTTAACAATGGTGTTGGTTGTGGTATTTAGTCACTTCATTGGTTATTATGACAATCAAATTGATAAACTCAACATGGTAATTTGGGTGATTGGAGAATTGGATTGAATGCACAATTGTTGTCTCTTACATTGTAATTGTTGAATTGTTAACCCAACATTATTTTACAATTGATTAATGCACAATGATGCTTCATGCGTGATGCGTGGGTATGTGTGGCATTCCTACAACATGATAGGTTGAGTTAATAATTGTTGTGATTGTGTGTTTTAAATTGTCGAATGGGAATATTGCAATCGTGGTAATCATGGCATGGCCATCCACTGTATATGTTATGGATATTATATTGATTGCACTATTAGAAATGGTCACGGGTTTTTGAAAAATATGGTTTTGTTAATTTGATCAATTTGTGAGATGAGATCGAGCATGTTGTTGTTGCCTCATTGTATTAGATTGATAGCCTAACATTGTGGATATTTATATTCAGATTAATTAAACATGTGTAGTCACATAAATGCTCTTGTGTTTTGTTAAAAGGTATGTGTATCCTACAACATAGTATAAGTTGAAAGGGTGATTGATGTGCATTTGAATAGCAAGTCAGGATATATTGAGGATTGTGTGTTAACTGTCCATTATGTATGATTGATGAATATCATGCATTGTTTCATAGATGGACACATATTCTGTGACATTATGGTCTCATTACAACTTAATTGTTGAACAAACTTGAGGAATGGAATCAGGTGTGATTTTAGTGTCTGTGTTTGATTTGAGGAAATGATTCATGGACAATGGTTGATGTTTTGATAGAACAGATTGGAACAAATGAGTGTGCATTCATTTAGAAATTGTTTTAAATATTAACTGGGACAATTGGGAAGAAACATAACTTTTACAGGTTGTTGTGGAATGCATGTTGTCTTGTTTAGTGACACTGTGTTGAAAATCTAATTAAAAAGACTGAACAAGTCAATGCACATAATTAATTGAATTATACAAAGTAGTTTTCATTTTATTACAATGATTATTTGGCTGCTGCTATTTTCTTTTACATAATGGTTTTATGGACTACTTAATTAATTTTATGAACAATATCCGCTCTCTTTCCCTACCACTATTTCGATTTTCTCTAATTATGATCCCATCACCTTCCCACATTCATTTTTCACTCCTTGTTCTTAAAACTTAATTATAGTTAAGAAGAATTATGTATTGAAGTAGTTTGAAATCACAGTTCTTGATTGGATCACAGTGATATTTTATGTGGTTTCATTATAGTTGTTTGTTTGTTGTCTTTGAGCAGTAATCATGTTCTTTCCCCCTTCATTTTATCATGTTTCGCTCAATACAAACCCTTCACATATCCCAGGACCTTTTGTTCACCCCCTGCTCATTGACGACAATTAAACAATTTGTATGGATCGGATTGCATGAGTCTGATATGTTGTTGAGCCAAAGTCTATTTCATATTTTGAAAGGGTTTTCATGTATGGCTGTTAAAGGAACTATTTGCTAATAAATTATGCATACATGAATGAGCTATTCAAATAAAAGGATGAAAACCGAGGCCCACTATGCCCCTGACAAAAGGAAAGCCACTACTTCCCCTTTCTCACCTTCAAATGATTCTGATAAATCGTTGTCGTCCTGCATGCAATTAAGGGACAATTGCTCTCATTCGATCAACGAGATTAGGCCTAAAGGCTCCACACAACCTAAGGAAAATTCAGAGAGTTTAAAAGGTGATAGTAGTAACAAAGAAAATATTGTCTCATAGACTGGAAAATATGGATTTTAAGTTTTATTTATTTATCTATTGTTGAGAACAGTTGACTTCATAATTATGGACAACATGCTTTTTCGATATATTGGTAATATATTTTTGAAAATAATTTCAAATGTCAATGAGATAAATTGTCAAATATGAATGTGATGATGGGAGTCACAAGGAGGGGTGTTTTTCTTAATTAACTAGTTATGTTATAATTGTGGAGAGCTAAAGAGAGTCACAAGGGGTCCCACCTACTAGTTATTATTTATTTAAAACCCTTATTATGATTTATTACTCCCCCCCAACTAAAAATTTGGTTGAGTTTTAGTTAACTTAACTAATGAAGTGGTTCAACTACTTCAACCAATTCTAATTTGCTTAAAGGCAAAAGGAAAGGGAGGAACAAAAGGAGGATATAAGGAGAAACATTCTAAGGTTTGCTCTTTGAGTTTATGTTGAGATAGTTCAATTTTCATTCATTCCTTAATTTATCACAAGCCTAATTCTTTTTTATGATAGCAGGGTCTTATTGTAGACATCAATATTGAGGGCTAAATTACATCATTCAGACACTTGTTTTTCATAGGTGTTGATCTATCTTTGATAGTCTGTGTAGACTTGTCTATTTGTGAATTAGTTTTCATGACTAACAAAGGCTATTGTGCAGAGTCGAGTGAGCAACAATCTGTGGCAAGCTGATCCAACATTTAGAGTTCAATTTTTTATTTTCTGTGAGAGGTCCTTTTGTATGTTCCACCGGGGATGTCTAAGTTTGACTTTGGTCCAAAACTTCTTTATGAAATTTTGTAAAGAGAATGAATCTTTGGTGAATTGGAACGAAATAAAGGATTTATTTATGTCTCATCTGTCTTGATTATCATCTTGGTGTCTTTACTTCGTCTCTACATTTATTTCAACAACTATTATATTCAGAAAATCATATTAAAATTAATTTTCCAGCAAGCTTTTATTTGTAAAAAAGACTAGCCTAAGCACTTGTAATTAATACTTGTGAGTTAGGATTTTATTTTTGATGGCTATAAACATAGGGTGACATTCCCATCTATTTTTCTTTAGCTAAGCATAATCTGAAAATGCTTGAGTAAGATCATTTCATATCTTTTCCTCAACAAGGACCACATTTCATAGATAAACAAGGGATTCCATGGTGAATCCCTACACATAGTTCAACTAATGCCAAAGCATAAAGGTGATTAAGAAAAGAAAATCAATGGATATAAATTTAAATTTAAAAAGGTACCTACTTTGATGCTTCAAGGAAAAAAGGATTTCAAATGACGCATCAAAGAAATACAATCTAAGAATACATTTTTGAAGGGCATACAAATACAATTCCAACAACACATATAGCATGTTAATCGAAGTTCATATAAGCTTGTACAAGGCAAAAAAAAAAATGATGGATTTTCTATAAATAGGGATAAATCCCCAAATTCAAATTCCATTTTTGCATGTTGATTTTGGAGAGAAGGAGGAGGCCCTAAATATTTGCATGCACGTTGCAGACACACCAACCATGGAAATTTTAGTTAGTGAGTTCTAGGTGTTGGATCATGTTGTCATTGATGCCAATGGTTTGATTATTTTGATGTCAAAGGATTGATGTCAAGTGATTGAGTGATTAATTGATGTCAAGTGATTGATTGATGTCAATGGATTGATTGATTGAAAAGCTTGATTGATTGATGATTTATGAAAAATGTATATGTATTATGTTAAGAACCAAACATCAATATAGCATAGAAAAACCTCAGGAAAAGTACTCAACGCCT
>JASDQU010588677.1:7661-22376 GCA_032191745.1 Picea mariana
TGGTAGCCATGGTTCTATTTTATTCTAAGCATGGGTATGCTCACCTTGGTGAGACATTTGTTCTTTTGCAGACGACACCTCCCGGTTCCTGATCCTTGGGCTCAATCATTCGACACATCAGTAAAGATTGGTAATGTATTTCGGCCATCAGATGCTCTTTTGACCTCACACATTAGGGGGCATATGTTATAACCCTAAATTGCACCACACATGCTTACCTGGCATCAGGCCAACTCATATCCTTTCTTTTCCAAAACACTGTTGAACAACTCTTTGAAAATCCTCTTGAATAAAGGCCCACGTGCCCTAATCCATTACTGCATGCGTGTACACGCTGGCTGACCCAAAACAGCCCACATGGACCGACAAAAGCATGAAAAAATGAAAGTTGCCGATGGAAAAAAAAGCTATGGGTGAGTTAACTGAAACTCCCAGCCATACATGGCCGAGGGTTCATCCAAATACCTAGCTCCTTCTAGCCTATTAATGCAGGAGCATCGCCAACGCCAAGTGAGCGTGGGGCACACACCAACGCATTTTGGGGACATGATGAATTGTTTAAAATTTTTTGAAGATGGATGCGCCAAAATGTAAATGTAATAGTTAAGGAGAGGTGTACTTCTTGATTTGTAGTCAGACCTTGAGCGTCCCGCTCTCGTCTGAAGAACTAAGAAGGCATTTATGTTAGTTAATGTCAGTAGGTAGCTTTGAATTCTCAGATTAGACAGTTTTAGGAGCCGGAGGGAAAACGGATATAGACACCCTCACTTGTATCATTGTAACATTAGCAAGATAAGCAACATTATGAGCATAGATCATAAAGAAGAAGAGCAAAGAGCTGTAGTTGATAACACCCATGTACATAAGTTCTGGATTAATACAAAGAGCTTTGACTCAGATTCATGGTGTTGTGATATTCTCTATGTATGCGTTGTTGAATGTTATTCTCATGAATGTTTTACTCTTTTTGTCATGCATTAGCTGTTTATGCTGTGTATGAATGATTTCTTATTAAATGTCTGAAATCTAAGAGAGAGAGAGAGAGTAAGGGAAATGAGTTTCAATTGCTTCTCTATCTGAGCAAGAGTTCCTGCAAGGAGTGCAGTTGAATTTTCCGCAAGGAGTGTGTTGAAAAGAGTTCAGAGTTTTATCTCTGAAAGCTCAAGAGGGTTAGCTCTTGTTCTCATTTCCTCAGAAGTGAAGTTAGGCACAGGAGCCCTGCAAAGTGTGCACAGGCTGAGGGTAATTTCAGGGTTTGTAAGACCTAGAAAATTGTTGAAGGACTACTGTTGTAGGGAGTGCGCAGAGTCGAAGGACTTCAATTCTTTGAAGTAATTGAAGGATTCGCCGCAAGGAGTGCGTGCAGGAGTCTTCTTTAAGACTCAGAGTTGGAGAAATCTTAGGAAGTTTAGTGCCTTGAAGTATTGGAAGGAGGCGTAGCCACTTTGGTTTGCTGGTGGATAAGTTTTCGTGAAGATACCATGTTCATTTCGCCCAAAATTGTCAAGGAGGAATTTGACAGTCAGAATCCTTCGTGGAGGATTCGTGAAGTCCCATAAGCCGTCAGATCTCACAGAGGAATAGGGGAGTTACGACAGCATTCGGTGAGTGAAAATATCGGAAGAATAGACCCGTAGGATCTGGGACAATAGGGCCATCATATCACTTACATTCTTCACATCTCGGGGTTTCAGAAGGTGAAGAGTCGAAATATTTGTAGTCGGACTCGTGAAATCGCGAAAGGCGAAGTCCCGAGATAGCGAAGGAATATGAGTCGTTCGTCAGAAGAAGAAAACGTGTCGCGAGATCACCCATATCAGGGACTTGGACATCGGAGGTAAGAAAGGAAGGTCATTCAACTTCGTGAGTAGCGAAATTTCGAGAAGTGAAGCCGCAATGTGTCGAGGTTGCACCTAAGAGACACGTGGCAGAACCACAAGGTGGGCTCGGGAAGTGGACCGACAGACAAACATAACACATCTGGAGGAGTCAACACTCTTTTGACCTCTCACCTCTCAGGGACTCGGGAGATAAGGGAATGAAAGTTCAAGCCTTTGACTCATGAAGTCGCGAGTAGCGAGAACGAGAAGAGAAAAGTCAATTCTCGCCTCTCGGGGGTTCGGGAAAGAAAGGTGCCAAGGTTGAACCTTTGAACTCGCGAAGGCGTGAGAGGTGAAAGGCGCTAGTACTTAGCCTAACTAGAGGTCACGCAAGGGGAGCGTTGATAGGAGAAAGGGGTAAACCTATATTGCAATCTCAGGTATCACGGATTTGGAGGAGGAAGAGTCGGAGCCACGACTCGCGAACTCATGAAATTGCAAGCCGCGAAAAAAAGGACCTGTGGATTGATTCTGAAGGAGATTCCAGCAGAGAATCTGAAAAGAGCCGATCCGGATCAAAGGGCATATAGAACAATCCTGTGAGTGGATCTCGGTCCGTGGGCCGACAGGTCTGCATCAATTGGTATTAGAGCACAAAAAGATTTCCTTTCTTTCTGTAGCAGGGAAAAGGGAGAAGAAAGGACATGAAAACACCTGATCCACCAGAGGATAGGGAAATGCTGAGAAGAAGGGGTAGGCAGATGCCTGATCCAGCCATGGAGAGAGAGATGCGCGACCTACGCTCTAGACTCGAAGACATGGAGACAACATAGAGGCGCACAACTGGTGCAGGGGATCTTAGTGATTCCGAAAGTGAAAATGAGGTCGAACATGAAGGAGATGAGGTCACAGCAGAAGATGTAGCAAATGAATGCCTGATTAGGGCTGTTGCAAGGATGGGTGCTAAGGCAAAAATGGATATTCCAGTATACGAAGGAAACTTGGATGCCAAAGAGCTTCTAGACTGAATTAGAGCTCTGGACACATATTTTGACTATGAATATGTTGAGGAAGACAAAAAGGTCAAACATGCTATCACAAGATTGAAAGGACATGCAGCATTGTGGTGGGATGAGCTACAAGCTGACAGAAGCTGCAAAGGAAAGCAGAAAATTAAGAATTGGGATAGGATGATCATGAAGATGAAGGCGAAATTCATTCCCAGGGATTACCAGATTACTCTGTTTCGAAGAATGCAGAACTTGAGGCAGAAGCTGATGACAGTGAAGGAGTACACTGAAGAATTCTACAGGCTGAACATCAGGGCAAGTCATCGCGAAATTGATGATGAGAAATTTTCTAGGTACATGAATGGTCTGAGATACGACATTCAGGATGAGATGATATTGATGACCATATGAACGATGGAATATGCTTATCATATGGCTCTGAAAGATAAAGAGAAGTTGAGCTGAAAACAAGGTCAAAGAGGCCGAGGCAGAAGTCAAGCCAGAGGAAAATTAGTTGCCCAGGATAGAAATCAGAAACCCAAGGAAGACTAGAAGAAACCTCAGACTCAAACTGAGAGAGGTGGAAGCTCGTAGAGAGGGCAACATACCGAGCAGAAAGGTCAGTATGCTGATGCAAACATTTTTCCTCATACTAGAGGTAGATGAAGAGGAAGGGGTGGAGTAGTGAAATGCTTCGCGTGTGGAAAAGTCAGACACAAGTCTTATGAATGTCCAGACAAGAAGAAAGAGGAAGGAGAGACTCACATTGCCGAAGCATAGAGGCGAAATGTTGAGACAGAGGATGCTGAAGGCGGAAGATCGCTGATGATGCGAAAGGTTCTCTTAATGCCAGAGAAGGAGGTGGAGAATCCAGTGCAAAGAAACAGTCTTTTTCAGACTGCTTTCAAAACCAAGGACAGGGTATGTAAGGTCATTGTAGATAGTGGTATCACATTTAATCTTGTTTCTACAGAGATGGTAGAGAAGCTGGAGCTGGAGACAATTGATCATCCAAGCCCATACAGAGTTTCGTGGTTGCAAAAAGGACATCAAGTAAATGTCACTAAACAATGTTTAGTTGAATTTAAAATAGGAGGGTATAAAGATGAAATACTCTGTGATGTTATTCCTATGGATGTTTTTCATCTATTGCTGGGTAGACCATGGAAATATGAAATAAATGTGATTCATGATGGGAGGAAGAACACATACACCCTAGATAAAAATGGGAGAACTCACATGTTACTTCCAATCAAGGATAAAGAGGTGAAACCTGAAGTAAGAAACACTATACTTCTCATGAGTGGGAAGGAACTTCTTACAGAGGTTAAGAAGAAGGAGGAACCATAATTCATTGTGGTCAGGAAGTAGAAGATTGTTTTAACCAACACAAGGGTAGATGATTTACCATAAGAGGTTCAGGAACTGCTGGAAGAGTTCGATGACATAGTAGTGGACGAACTACCTCGTTCGTTGCCACCGATTAGAAGTGTGAGTCATCACATTGACCTCATACCAGGAGCTAGTTTGCCAAACAAAGCAACGTACAAGTTGATGCAACAAGAGAATGAAGAAGTCAAAAGACAGGTCCAGGATTTAATGGACAAGGGGTTGGTTAGAGAAAGATTGAGTCCATGTGCTGTTCCGACAGTACTCAGTCCGAAGAAGGATGGAGGCTGGAGGATGTGTACTAACTCGAGGGCAATCAATAAGATAACCATCAGGTATAGATTTCCATTGCCAAGGATGGATGATCTGATGGATTGCTTGAGTGGAGCCAATTTTTTTTCAAAGATTGATTTGAAAAGTGGATATCATCAAATTCGTATGAGAGAAGGTGATGAATGGAAGACAACCTTCAAGACTAATGAAGGGTTGTATGAATGGCTTGTTATGCCGTTTGGTCTAACAAATGCGCTGAGTACTTTCATGAGGTTGATGAATGAAGTCCTGAAGGAGTTCATTGGAAAATTTTTCATTGTGTATCTTGATGACATACTGATTTTTAGTAAAACAGAGGCAGAGCATCTGAAACATTTGGCTACAGTAATGAAGAGATTACAGCAAGAGAAGTTGCTGATAAACATGAAGAAATATTCATTCACGAAGACAAAGATCATTTATTTGGGGTTTGTTATTTCTACAGATAAGTTGAGGATGGATCCAAATAAGGTGGAGGTAATTAAGAATTGGCCATCACCGAAGAATATCTTTGAGGTGAGAAGTTTTCATGGATTGGCTAGTTTCTACTAAAAATTCATTAGGAATTTCAGTGGAATTAGTGCACCAATGATGGACACTGTGAAGAAGAGACACAAATATTTTCACTGGACAGAAGAAGCTGAAAAGAGTTTTAATTTGTTGAAGAGGAAGATCACAGAACAACCAATCCCGATGTTGCCTGATTTCCAAAAGACGTTCCAAGTGAAATGTGATGCAAGTGGATTTGCAATAGGGGCGGTCTTGAGTCAAGAAGACAAGACGATAGCATACTTCAACAAGAAGTTGAATGAAGTGAAAGTGAAATAATCCACTTATGACAAGGAGTTCTATGCTATTATCCATTGAAGAAATTGAGACATTACTTAATTCCTAAGGAGTTTGTCTTATACAGTGATAATCATGCATTGCAATTTGTGACTCAATAGGAGAAGTTGAATCAAAGACATGTTAAATGGGTTGAATACATGCAGAACTTTACTTTTGTGATTAAACATATTTCTGGTACTACTAACAAAGTTGATGATGCTTTGAACATGAAGTGTTTGCTATTGCAGGAGTTCAGAGTCAAAACATTGGGTTTTGATGATCTCAGGGACATGTATAGAGATGATCCAGATTTTAAAGAGGCGTATGAAGTAGCTGAGAATCCAATTCTCAGGGATAGAAGCTCGTGGATAGAATACATGATCTAGGAAAGATTACTGTTTAAAAGTAATCAACTTTGTATTCCAAAATGCTCCACGAGGGAGAATTTGCTGAAGGAGAAACATAGTGGAGGATTGGTCGAGCATTTTGGTCATGACAAGACATTCTCAAAGATAAATGAGTCATATTATTGGCCAGGAATGAGAGAAGACGTCAAAATATTCGTGGACAGATGAAGAATTTTTCAGCATTCAAAAGGAAAAAGGCAAAATGTAGGTTTTTATCAACCATTACCCATACTTGACAGACCGTGGGATGCAGTTAGCATGGACTTCATATTGGGGTTGCCAAGAACACAAAGAGGGTTTGACTCAATTTTTGTGGTGGTGGATAGATTTTCCAAAATGGCACATTTCATTCCATGTCAGAAAACCAGTGACACAACTCACATTGCGAATCTATTTTTCAAAGAGGTCATTCGACTTCATAGCTTACCAACGAGCATAGTTTTGGATCGAGACACTAAGTTCATGGGACACTTCTTGAGAACCTTATGGAAAAATCTAGGAACAAACTTGTCGTTCAGTTCAGCTTATCATCCTCAGACGGATGGACAGATAAAAGTTGTAAACATAAGTTTGGGAGACTTGCTGAGGAGCTTGGTGACAGAACACCACAGTTAGTGGGACAATATTCTGCCACAGGCGGAATTTTCTTATAATGATTCAATCAATAGAAGCACAGAGAAGAGTCCATTCCAGATTGTTTATGGGATGTAGCCAAGAGGATTTTTGGAACTGAGAGATTCAGAACAGGATGCAACTAGAAGTGCTAGTGCAGAGGATTTCGTAGAAGCGATGAAGGAACTTCATAGCCAGGTGAAGGAACGATTACAAAACTCGAGCCAAGAGTATAAGTGAAGAGAAGATCAACACATGAGACAACTTCAATTTGAGGTTGGTGATTTGATTCTGGCACATTTGAGAAAGGAAAGGTTCCTGAGTGGAACATATTACAAACTAAAGATGAAGAAGATCGGACCATGCAAGGTCTTGAAGAAATTTGGGGCAAATGCTTATGAGATTGAATTACCTGATGGGATCAAATTTTTTCTGATATTCAATGTCTCAGATTTGTACCCATACAAAGATGAGGGAGCAGGAACAAGTGATAAACAACTAGAGGTTCAATGGACTAAACAGATGCCAGTTGTAGAGAAGCCACAGATGGAAAGCATACTGGACAAAAGAGTTAGCAAGAAAACCAGGAGAAAAGAATACTTTGAATACTTGGTCAAATGGAAGGGACATCCAGTTGAAGATGCCAGCTGGGAAAATGAAGAAGAGATCCAAAAGCATGGACAGACCGTGCGAGTGCTCATGGATAGGTGCCCATGAAAATTTTCAAGCAAGGGAGTATGAGGCAGGAGCATCGCCAATTCCAAGCGAGCGTGGGGCACACACCAACACATTTTGGGCACATGATGAATTGTTTAAAAACTTTTGAAGATGGATGCGCTAAAACGTAAATGTAATAGTTAAGGAGAGGCATACTTCTTGATTTGTAGTCAAACCTTGAGCGTCCTTCTCTCGTCTGAAGGACTAAGAAGGCATTTATGTTAGTTAATGTCAGTAGGTAGCTTTGAATTCTTAGATTAGACAGTTTTAGGAGCCAGAGGGAAAGTGGATATATACACCCTCACTTGTATCATTGTAACATTAGCAAGATAAGCAACATTATGAGCATAGAGCATAGAGAAGAAGAGTAGAGAGATGTAGTTGAGAACACCCATGTACAAAAGTTCTGGATTAATACAAAGAGCTTTGACTCAGATTCATGGTGTTGTGATATTCTCTGTGTATGCGTTGTTGAATGTTATGCTCATGAATGTTTTACTCTTTCTATCATGCATTAGCTGTTTATGCTGTGTATGAATCATTTTTTGTTAAATGTCTAAAATCTGAGAGAGAGAGAGAGAGTAAGGGAAATGAGTTTCAATTGTTTCTCTATCTGAGCAAGAGTTCCTGCAAGGAGTGCAGTTGAATTGTCCGCAAGGAGTGCATTGAAAAGAGTTCAGAGTTTTATCTCTGAAAGCTCAGGAGGGTTAGCTCTTGTTCTCATTTCCTCAGAAGTGCAGTTAGGCACAGGAGCCATGCAAAGTGTGCACAGGCCGAGGGTAATTTTAGGGTTTGTAAGACCTGGAAAATTGTTGAAGGACTATTGTTGTAGGGAGTGCACAGAGTCGAAGGACTTCAATTCTTTGAAGTAATTGAAGGATTTGTTGCAATGAGTGCATGCAGGAGTCTTCTTTAAGAATTAGAGTTGGAGAAAGCTTAGGAAGTTTAGCACCTTGAAGTATTGGAAGGAGGAATAGCCACTTTGGTTTGTTGGCAGACAAGTTTTCGTGAAGATACCGTGTTCCTTTCGCCCAAAATTGTCAAGGAGGAATTTGACGGTCAGAATCCTCCGTGGAGGATTCGCGAAGCCCCGGAAGCTGTCAGATCTCACAGAGGAACAGGGGAGTTGCGACAGCATTTGATGAGTGAAAATCTCGGGAGAATAGAGCTGTAGGATCTGGGCCAATAGGGCCGTCAGATCACTTACATATTTCACATCATATTTCACATCTCAGGGTTTCGGGAGGTGAAGAGTCGAAATATTTGTAGTCGGACTCACAAAATCATGAAAGGCGAAGTCCCGAGATAGCGAAGGAATCTAAGCCGTTCATCGGAAGAAGAACACATGTCGTGAGATCAGCTGTATTGGGGACTTGGGCATCGGAGGTAAGAAAGGAAGGTCATTCAACTTCGTGAGTAGCAAAATTGCGAGAAGCGAAGCCGCGAAGTGTCGAGGTTGCACCTAAGAGACACATGGAAGAACCGCAAGGTGGGCCTGGGAAGTGGACCGGCAGACACACGTCACACATCTGGAGGAGTCAACTCTTTGTTGACCTCTCGCCTCTCGGGGAATCGGGAGATAAGGGAACAAAAGTTCGAGCCTTCGACTCATGAAGTCGCGAGTAGCGAGAACGAGAAGAGAAAAGTCAAATCTCGCCTCTCGGGGGTTCAGAAAAGAAAGGTGCCAAGGTTGAACCTTTGAACTCGCGAAGGCGTGAGAGGTGAAAGGCGCTAGTGCTTAGCCTAGCCGACAGTCGCACAAGGGGAGCGCTGACAGGAGAAAGGGGTAAACCTATCTCGCGATCTCGGGTATCGTGGATTTGGAGGAGGAAGAGTCGGAGCCACAACTCGCGAACTCGCGAAATTGCGAGCTGTTAAAAAAAGGACCTGTGGATCGATTTTGAAGGAGATTCCAACGGAGAATCCGAAAAGATCTGATCCGGCTCGAAGGGCATATAGAATGATCCTGTGAGCGGATCTCGGTCCGAGGGCCGACATGTCTGTGTCACCTATAAAAGAAGGGGTAGGGGTACCATTTGGAAGAGGAAAAATATAGCAAAGAAACTCTGCCCATTTACGTATTCCCATTGTCCCAACCCTTTAGCCTTTCCTTATGCCAAAGGAGATTCAAGGCAAAGCAGTTGGAGGAAAGAAGAAGAGGAGCCTAGGATCAGGTTCAAGGAGCGGTGGCCGGTCTCAACTTTTGTAATTTGACTCATTCAAAGTAATAAAGAAAATGATTTTCCCGTCCCAATTCGTGAACTGTTTATAGTTTGATCAATATATGTTTGATTTCTAACCTATTAGTATATAAGTAGTATTCATGCATAGTTATTGCTCGTCTTGAATGCAGGTCAGCTTTGGAAGGAGTATTGCGAACAAGTAATCAAGCACAACGGAGGATCGACATCAAACGTCGGTAACAAGGTAGGTTGATCTTTCCATGCATTTACTAAGAAAAGGGGATTTAAATCTAGGGATGAAGGTAAAAAGTAATCTCTATTCGGTCATATCTGCATGCAAAGTCTGAACTCTATTTGCTAGTCCGTAGGGTGTTTTTCCCCAACAACACCCACAAGAAGGGACAACAAGGTATTGGCCATAGTTGAGAAAACAATAGAAGGTACCCCATAAGAAGGGACAACAAGGTATTGGACATAGTTGATAAAACAATAGAAGGTACCCCACAAGAAGGGACAACAAGAACACCACGAAAGGGACAACAAGATCTCCACAAAAAGGGACAACAATATCATCAAAAGAAGGGACAACATGTTTTCCACAAAAAGGGATAATAATATCTCCACAAAAAGGGATAGCAAGATATTCAAAAGAAGGGACAACAATATATCCACAAAAAGGGACAACAAGATCTTCAAAAGAAGGGACAACAAGATCTCCATAAAAAAAAAAAAAAGATCTTCAAAATAAGAGACAACAATATCTCCACAAAAAGAGACAACAGATCTTCAAAAGAAGGGACGACAAGATCTCCACAAAAATGAAAACAATATTGTCAAAATAAGGGACATTAAGTTCTCCACAAAAAGGAACAACAAGATCTCCACAAAATGGGACAGAAAGATCTTCAAAAGAAGGGACAACAAGATCTCCACAAAAAAAAACAGCAAGATCTTCAAAATAAGAGACAACAAGATCTCCACAAAAAGGGACAACAAGATCTTCAAAAGAAGGGACAACAAGATCTCCACAAAAAGGGGCAGCAAGATTTTCAAAAGAAGGGACAACAAGATCTCCACAAAAAGGGACAACAAGATTTTCAAAATAAGGGACAACAAGATCTCCACAAAAAGGGACAACAAGATCTTCAAAAGAAGGGACAACAAGATCTTCACAAAAAGGGACAGCAAGATCTTCAAAAGAAGGGACAACAAGATCTCCACAAAAAGGGACAGCAAGATCTTCAAAAGAAGAGACAACAAGATCTCCACAAAAAATGACAACAATATCTTCAAAAGAAGGGACAACAAGATCTCCACAAAAAGGGACAACCAGATATTTGTTGCACGAAACTCCTAGAATTCTTATTAACATTATAAACATTTCAAGATCAACACCGATAAGCCATTCTGTTACTAAAAAATGACAATTATAACATAATTAACATAGACATATGTCAAATGAAAATAGAATATAAACGATAAATATAGCTATCTATATATCCATGGCTCCCAATAGACTGTTGTATGAAGTGTCCTTTAAGAGCCAAGGGTCACTGTTACTAAAAATATGAATTGTGCAGGTTTTTTGTTTGCTGAAAATATGATATATGTAGTTTCAATTGTAGTATTGAGTTTTGGTGGGTCAATTTTTTTTTTTGTAAATAAGAAGTATAAGTATATTAAGATCCTGCTAAAACTGCAGTAGAGTAACAAAAAACATAGATATCCAGATTGCATTTGCTGGACTGCCCCAACAGAGGGGAAACCAGTCCAGCCATCCCATCCAGCTCAGAAGTCAAAAGAGTCATAAGCTAAAGTAAAAAACCAGTGTTCAAACTGATCAACATCTAAGACGAGGAGCCTAACAAGACTGAAAAACACACTAAAGATCTATACACTTGGCAGATAGCCTGACCATGTGGCATGGAGGTCCTCTGTCCAAGGCTCTTCTTCAATATACATCGGCTGCTCTGCCCACTGCTTTTCCTCTTCCTCGTCGCGCGCGATTCCTTCAGCGTGGATTCCGCGCTCATCCTTCTCCTGTTCCCTGTCGACTGGTCGCTGTGCCTTGTTCAGACCTTCACCTGTAGCAGCAGCAGGTGCCTCCATTGGCGTAGTTTCGACCGGGTCCAAGGTAAGAGCCGCCTACATGGAGGAGAGAAATTGAAGACAGCTCGCCACCTTTTCGTCTGTGGCCTGTAGTCAATAGTGAAGATCCACCATCTCCTGTCTGAGTTCAAAGACCAAGTCGTGCAGGACAAACAGACGGTCTTTGAAATGCACCTTGTTGAAGGAGTCAGTGGAATGATGTTCAGCCCTCTTAGGCATGCCATGAGGAGGAGGGTCGCAACTCAAGTTGCCCAAAGGGTCACGGGTTGGCGCGGGGGGAGGGGGATTCACCGGGGGGTCTTGTAAGTGCCGTGAGAGGGAATTTGGTGACCGAGGGATTATGGCCATATAATTGACCCGTGCACTCTATGGATTTGGCGAGAAAGCAGCAATAAACTACGACTGAGGACGAGGGGAAGAACAGATGGAGGGCGAGCCAGGAGGCGTGACCGAGGGCCGATGGGGCTTCCAGGGAGAGCCCCTCCTCGGTCTTCCCCTTGAGTGCATCATTATGTGCACAATGCGAGTGGCCGAACATACTAAGAGCACCCGGTGCAGGAGAGTAACAGGGACAACATTGACCCAGAGGAGATGAGCATAGACCAGCCTGTGCTGCAATGGGAGGTACCCTGCGGACATTAGACGGGGGAAAATAACATACAGTGTGAGCCAAGCCATTCTTAAAACACTTA
This sequence comes from Picea mariana, assembly GCA_032191745.1. Classification (NCBI taxonomy): domain Eukaryota; kingdom Viridiplantae; phylum Streptophyta; class Pinopsida; order Pinales; family Pinaceae; genus Picea; species Picea mariana. The sequence continues at coordinate 19,741 of JASDQU010588677.1, forward strand.
GAAGGGGAGTGGGTTGTGTGAATGCGGCGTAAATGCCCCCTCGTATCTCCGTAATATGCATTTAAACTCCAGGGAGGGTGGTGGGCTGTGGCACGAGCCCATCACGTGGCTCCATGCCGTGATGGCTTGTGCCTGCTCCCCTTCCTTGCCACGGTGACTGCACTAACACCCCATCCAGGGGAACATCTACCGTTCCAACCTTGCGAATACACTGCTGGAGGATAGGGTGATCCTGATCCTGGGCTGAGTTACACTGAAGGTTTGGTCCTCTCCAGTTGGTACCCAGATTAGCCAACTCATCCGCAACTTGATTCGCTTTCCTCCTGATGTGTGTGGGAATGATAACCCGATTTGGATGCAGTAGACCTGCAATGATCTGTAGGCCATGTGACAGTCTTCAGCTGGGTGAGATGCTATCAGGGTTTGCCCCATTTAAGATTCTGCGCAACAAGCCAATAATGAATTGAGAGTCCCCCTCGACGACTATCTTTGGAAAATTATTTTTAATGGCCAGTTGTAATCCTTTGATAAGACCCAAGAGTTCTGCTACTTTGTTCGTATAATGCCCAAGGGGGCTCGCTCCCATGACGAGAATTTGCCCACTATGATTATGGAAGACCACTCCATAACCTGCAGCTCCGGGATTTCCTTTAGAGGCTCCGTCAAAATTGAGTTTGACTAAATCCTCTGGGGGAGGAGCCCAAAGGGAAGGACGACTCGAAGGAATAGTGGGAGAAGGGGGGGAGGGAGTCTGAAGAGAAGGGAGAGGAGTCCAGTACCGGAGGACGGGGAGCTCGCAGGGAGAGCAAGCTGAGTCTGAATCAGACCACTTCCTGAGGTGGAGAGTTTCCAAGATGTTACGCTGGCACTGACGCCAACACTGTTGCCACGGGAATGAGGTGTTTCTGAATATTCTTCTATTTCTTTCCTTCCACGTTTGCCAGAGGATGAATCTGGGTAGAAGTTACCAGATTCGGTTGAGTAGGGGAGAAAGGAAAGCCTGATCTCTCCAGTTCATAATAGTTTCAATGACGCTGTCTCTGAGGCGATCCGGGGTGCACATAATGAGCACTGCTTGATCCCAGATTTGAGCTGTGTAAGGGAAAGTATTGAGGAGATGGTTCATGGTTTCCTCTGCCTCTCCACAAAGTATACAAATGGAGGGTCCCACAAAACCCCTCTTCAGGAGATTGTCCCAGGTGAGAATGCTTGAGTGAGAGACCAGTCAAAGGAAAAGAGTGATTTTCAACGAATGCTTGAGATTCCAAATTTTTCCCCAAACTTTTGAGCCTAGGGGGGGGTCTGACTGTGCTTTAATTTGATAGGCTTCTCGCGTGATGAAGGAGCCCTATGGCCTGTATCCCCACCGAAGAGTATCTTCACCTGCCCTTATGGGAATTTTCCATTTGGTCAGCTCTTCTTGCAGTGGCACCAGATCGACCTGTAAGTTGAGGTTAATGCGCTCCCTATCCAAATGCTAGCAGCGCCAGGTATCCTCCGTGGGATTGTTCTGCCAGTAGTCTGCTAATTTTTTCAGGCCTATCTGGGTAGCTTGGGTGCAAATGTCATGGGATCAGTCCTCAGCGCTCAGGGATGGCCACTGTTTCCAGGAATCTTGCCAGAACAAAGCCGTTTCCCCATTCCCTATCTCCCAGAAGGCATGCTGAGTGACCATCTGTCTATTCTGCCTGGCCGCTGTCCAAATTAAAGAGCTCGGGTTATCCCCATTCCATCGAATTAGGTTCTTCTCTTCCGTGTTGGGGGCATATTTCTTCCTCCACAGTCTAGCCCAAAGATCTTTGGGGTTTTTTAACTAGTGCCACCAAATTTTGGCACTGAGAACCTTGTTCATTATAGAGGGATCTCTCAGACCCAGTCCTCCTTGTTCTTTGGGCCTATAGAGATTTTCCCAGCTGACAAGTGCAATCTTCTTCTCTTTGTTGAGGCCTTGCCAAATGAAGTTTCTCTATAATGTTTTGATGGTAGTGAGGACGAACTTTGGGGCAGCCAGTGCTGAAAAAGCATAGATCGGGAGAGCTTGAAAAACGACTTTGAGCAGAATGAGACGGCTGAGTAGGTTTAAGGCTCTAAAGGTCCAGGAGGAGAGTCTTTTGGAGAAAGAATACAACAGGTGTTCCCAGGAGGAATTCCAGAGGGCGTTGTCAATCAGGGGAATGCCGAGATATTTGGACGGAAGGGAGCTTTTGTTGAAACCGAGGATATCCGAAATGTGGCGCTGGATCTGAGGAGGCGTGTTAAAAAAGAAGATTTGGGATTTATCCTTGTTGCATTCCAGACCTGAGGCATCAGAGAAGGTTTGGAGAATCTCCTAGAGAGAGTTGGCTTCTCTTACAGTAGGGTTGCCCATTAAGAGAGTGTCATCCACAAATTGGCTATGCGAGATAGGGGGGGAGATGCCGTGCAGGGGTAAACCTGCTAGGCGGTTGTTTTCTAGAGCAGCGTGGATGGAGCGACTGAGTCCTTCGGCCATGATAATGAAGAGGAAGGGGGACAGGGGATCACCCTGTCTAATCCCTCTAGAGGGGGAGAACGGTCTCGATGGTACACCATTGACGAGGAGAGAAAAGAAGGCCGAGGAGGTTAAGTTTAAAATCCAAGTTACCCAATCTTGATTG
>JASDQU010588677.1:22703-33558 GCA_032191745.1 Picea mariana
TGTCTTGGAGCGCTTGATCTACCTCCTCGATGGTGAAGGGTCGGAGAAGAGCTGCGTTTTTCTCCTGGGTTACAAGGGAAGGCACATGCCTTGTAATCTTATTGATAGCTTCATGTCTGTCTGGGATGGGTTCAATGAGAAGGTCTTGAAAATACTCGATCAAGTTTGTTTCCAGATCAGCATGGGAGTGGAGGGTTTCCCCTTCATCTGAGATGAGGTGCGTGATCTTATTAGAGTGCCTTCTTTGGATAGAAGTTCATTGAAAGAATTTGGTGTTGTGTTCCCCTTCCTTGAGCCATTGAATACGCAACTTCTGTTTCCATAGTATCTCTTCCTGTCTTTTCCTGTCTTCAAGTTGTTGATGCACTCTGAGTTCTTGGGCTTTTATCTCTTCTGTTAGCCCTTGCTCTCTGATCTGGTGATGTATCTCATCCATTTTCTCTGACAGCTGTTTCTAGGAGTCGAAGATGCTGCCAAAAGTGTGCTTGTTCTAGAGTTTAAGTGTGTACTTAAGATTCTTCAGCTTTTGCTGGAACCTATACATTTTCGACCCATGAGGGATCTCTGACTTTCTCCACCAGACTTGGATATTTGCTTGGAAATCCAGGTGATCTAGCTAGAACTGTTCAAATCTGAAGGGTTTCTTTCCAGAAGTGGCTGGGACCTCCAACCAAAGTTGTATGGGCCAGTGATCTGATCCAGGGAGATTCAAGATAGTGGATTCCATTGTAGTGCCATCCATCATAAGAGGTTCCGATATGAGGAAGCGATCTAATTTACAAGCTATTTGATGCATTCCCGTTCGTCTATTGGACCAAGTGTGAATGCCGTTGCTGGCCTCCAAATCAATTAGCCGAAGATCATCTATCAGGATGTTGAAGTCGCAGGAGTCCTGATCTAGCCACCTTGATCCTCCTTTTTTCTCCTTCAGGCTGCGGATGATGTTAAAATCACCTCCAAAAATCCATCTGTTGTACTGTGTGAGGCTGGCCAAGTGGCTCAGGCTCCTGAGGAAAGCTTGTTTGTCCCTTGGAGTGGCCGGGCCATAGACACTAGTTAGATGCCCAGGCTTGTTTGAGCCGATGAGCCTATAATCTGCAGTGATAGACCATCTGGTAGCGTGAAAGTTTTCCATCAGTACAACATTGGTGTTCCAGAGGATAGCCAATCCTCCAACTGTTCCTGTGGCATCAATTGAGACCACTCCCCCTTGCCTCCAGCAATAGGAAGTAGTCGATCGATGTCTTCTGAGGTACATTTTGTTTCCTGTAACAATACAACGTCTGTCGTTTCCGCTAAGATCAGTTCTCGTAGCATTTTTTGCTTGCTACGTCCGTTAAGGCCTCTGATATTCCAAGATATGATCTTCATAACGACGGTGGGGTGGGGAGAGGAGGGAAGCTGTCTGATATCAGGTGGATCTGCCCTGAGTTTACCATGAAGCTTCCTATTTCCTGTATGAGCTTGTTTGTGGATTTCCTACCTCGTTTCTTTTCGTCTTTTTGAGCTTTACTTGGAATTTTTGTCTGACTGCCCTGGATGCCTAGGGCTTTGTTAGCTCGGGCTGAGGACCCTGTGGAAGAGTTGAGGAATACTTTTTGCACTTTCCTCAGTTGATCCCTAGGTATGGTATAAAGTTTTTGATGTCTATAGGTGTGCTCAAGGTGATCCAGATCCACCCCAGCTAGGTCCTGCTCCTCCAGTTCCATTTCCTCGTCCCCATCTTCGATCTCCTGCAGTTCTAGTGGATCCTGAGCCAAGCCCAGAGGTGGAAGGTCCGATTCCTTACTCTTTGGAGGCCGTTCAACACCTTGGCCTACGGACTGGGGTACATTGTTCGGGGGTGGTACATTCAAGGTTGTTGGGGTAGTAGGGTTTTCTGGTTGATCTTGTAAAATTGCAAACTTATTGCTGGTGGATGGATCTTTACTTACCTGGGCCGGTTGCTTTCTTCCCCCCTGTCACCTTCTCCTTGCTGGTTGCACGAAGCCTTCCTTGTCTTTACCACCTTCTGGGTTCTCTTCCTTGTGAGTCATATTAAGAGGGCATTCCCTGAAGAGATGCCCATGTTCGTGGCACTTTCGGCACCGGAAGGGAATATGTTCATAATCGATGGCTTGAGACCAGTCCTCGTCATGATATTCCAGCGTGATTGAACCCGAGAGTGGCTTAGCTATGTTCAGATATACACAGATTCATGCATATGATGTGTATCGCTGTCGCTTGGTGGCTTCGGAGGACTTAACATAGATGCCAATGGTATTGCCTATGCCTGCTAGGACCTCTTCTAGCTAGAATTCCTGGGGGAGCGAGTACATTCTGATCCATATCGACGCATGGGCAAAGTCTTCCTTTTCGGGGCTGAAATTTTCCGTCCAGAATCTCAAGAAGAGTCCAGCCGAGTTGTAGAAGTAAGGCCCTCCATCAAAGATGCGGTTTCTATCCTCCAGGTTGTGGAAGATGATTGTGAAGAATCCCTTCAAGCCCAGTTGTAGGTCATAGTTTCCTTTTTGTTTCCACCAGTGCTGTATCCATTTGACCAGATCACGCTCAGAGGGCCAAAGCCCTAAAAAATTTCCTACCAGGGCATTATCTCGCATGTATTGTTTCTACTCCTCTATGCGGGGTGAGCTTATGATGTATTTTTGGGTCTGTGGTGCCTAAGGGATGCATTTACCCGGCGTCCAAGGGGCTTAGGCGCTTGCAGAGACATTTTCCTTAGCCGGATCGATGTCCATTTCCTGATCCTTGAAGGTCCCTTCTGCCAGAAGCTGTGCGCGCATGTCTGGAGGTGTTTCAAAAGTTGGCCTTTTCGTTCTTGCTGCATGATTTTCGTTGGCCGTGACTTGGCTTTAGGAGACGCTAGTCGATGCCCCCTCCCCGCGATTCATGAGCCCCTGCGGGGATTTCATCTAGTGGGCACAGTTCGCGTCGGTCGTGAAAGCCTAAACCCTAGTTGCAGAGCGGTCCATCAAGTTCTCTCCTTGGTGGGTCAATTTTAACAGTTAAAGAAAATTAGGTTTAGATTAATGTTATCCATTGTAAAGATACATACAAATGATTTTATTCACATTTAATTTGTATTTTTATACTGCCTATGTTTTTATTGTGTATATGTATAAATTATTGAAAAATGTCACCTCTGAGTCGTCCTAAAAAGGATAAAAAACAATGTTCAATAGTTGATGCATTTGGTATTCCTCAATGCTTTAATCAACCATGCAACTCTAAAAATGAAGTATATGATCATCCATTTGAAGGCCGTGAATTAGATAGTGCATAACTTCTTGAAGAGGAACCAACATCCAAGAGGCCCAAAAGAGCATTCAAGTCCAACTGGAAGCAAGGGCATTCAATATCGAGGTTTGCATTTTTTTATTGTTTCAAGTTTGAAATAGGAAAAATACACTGTGATTTGTGTAATCTATGTTAATATTTGGTTGAAATGTTGAGAAATTCCTTTGTGTAATCTGTGTTAATCTTTGGTTGAAAGGATAGAATTTCAGTGATTACAAACTAACACCAAAAATAAAATAGAGGAAAAAATATACCTTCCATGGAAAACGTAGATTGTTTTACTCAAACATAGAAACCTTTTTGTAATCCATCCAGCTATTACAGTGTTTGCCAGGTTTTTAAGGTTTGTTAAGAACGATAATAGAATGTAGTGTGCAAATTTTCAACAAAGTTCTGGCATACTTGTTCTCTTCTCCCCTTTCACATCTCCCACAATTCTCCTTTATGAGGAGATACGAGACTAGAAAATAGTTCTCCTTCAAATACCTTTTAGTTATGGCATGGAATTATAGTAAATAAGAGGTGAGAGTTTTGACAAATAAACAATAATAAGTACATGTTATTTGTTTCCCACCACCTAGAAGTTTTAGTCACTTTATGTTTCATTTCTGCCTAAGAGTCATCACATATGAGTTTGTCTTTCATTAGTTCAATTTTTTTTCCCTTCTTTCTTTTAAATAATAACTATCAAGAGTTTATTTGCACATAAATAATCATTATTTCAATATCCATTGAAAATTGGTTCATCATAAGATCCAGTGATAAGCTACTTGCATATATCATTCACTTCAAATTGTCCATATATAGCTAAGTATGTTTGTTGAATGTTCATAAATATTTCCCACAAACCATAGTCTATCATAGACATACTATCCAAAAATAGTTAATGTTTCAACAACTCAAATATTTACATCTAAGGAGGTAGAGTCATTTCCCATGAAAACCATCCTCATTATAAGGAAAGACTATAACTTTGATATCAGATCTTATTCAGAACCAACTACTACTCTTTTCCAACTCTTCAAGGTTCTGGGAGTAGGGAGGATATTTTTCCCATGGCTTCCATGAATCAGACTGCCATGCACATTCTATCTGTTTATTCACTCCAAAATATATCCACCATGCACAAAATTACTCTCAATCATCCATAACACATTAAATTTGTATGCAATACATAATTCAAATCAAACAAGTGCAGTGTTGTTTGACTGTAGTGAACTAGGGATAGATTGATGTGAAGGGAAGACAGAGTGTTTCCTTGACCAAGTTTTGAGGATCCTTGGTCATTTTTGATCATTTTGGGACTTCGACAGGCTATCGAAGGTAGAGTGCAAGATGAAGTGGAGATCGCGGGATCTCGGCCCCTTTTTACGGATTTTTGGGTTTTGGGCTTATGTAATGGGTATGGGGATGTCATCCCATGGGTTTTACCCATGCTTAGGCCTATTTTGTAATGAATAAATAGAAGTATAGGTGATGTAAGAAGTAGTGACTAGTGAGTTGCAAGTTGTGCTAAGTGTAAATGATTGTAAGAGGCTTGGTGTGTATTGTATGTTGAGACTTCCAAAGCTAAATGCAAGTCGTCTGTAGTGTTTTGTGCGCAGAATGTGGAAGGATATGTGCCTAGATCTACTCAAGGAAGGAGGATCTAGCGAGGTGCGCAAATCTCCTGTCCTCTACGAAGTTGATTTTGAGGCTCTGTGCATGTAGTTGATTGACTGGAGATAATAAAGAGAAGAAGAGTTGGTGGACGTAGGCCCAGGGAGGGGGTGAACCACGTATATCCTGTGTTGTGAATGCTTTGTGCTTCTTGGTTGTTCTTTTGTTTATGTGATTCAATGCTTAGTGAGATGTTAGATGATAGGTGAATCAGATATGATAGCTTAGTGTTGAATAATGCAAATATGCTAGATTTGATCTATGTTGGTATGATTAGTGCTTGAGTCTATTGAATCTATGTGAATACTGCACTGATATGTTATTAGGGTTTAGCTGCGCTATAAACTAAGACTGAATATTGACGAATCATAATTGCTAAGTTCTCTGTAAAGTATTACAATCACAGATTTGTGTCCCAGCGAAGGTTGCAGGCATTGGAGTCCTGCAACCACCCCTGCCTCTACCTCGGGAGAGACTTCATCTACTTCGCAGGTGTTGCCGAAAGGGCCGGTAGTTAGGGTTTTTTTGGCATGTTGTTGTAGCATTGAACCCTGGGTCTGCCCCTGTGCCAACAAATGGTTTCATTGCTGAGATCTGAAACTGTGATTGTTGTGAACTAAGGAAGAAAAAGTTGTGTGCGAAGATCTGACCTGAAATTGTGAAAGCTCCATGCATAGATCTGTTGCCTTGGTGTGCAGTACTCTACTTGGATTGTGAAGCTCTGTGCTAAGAAGAGAAGTCTGATATGAATAAAAGAGGTTAGATATTGAAGCTTTGTGCTTTGCGAAATGTAATGTCCCCAAGGCCAAGCCCTATTGTAAATCATGTCTATGAAGTATAAAGCTTGCATTATGAATTGTAATTATGTTTTGTAGGTTGGTGAGACAAGATTATATAAGATGGTGGGATTATGTGTTATTAGGCTGGAGAGCCTAAGTGTTAAAGCTGACAACCTGCTTTTGTATATGTAATCATGCAGAACATTAATAAAAATATAAACATCGCTACGTGTAGACCGACCACGATGAATGAGTGATGGGGGAATAAGCTTCCACAGAGTGGGTAAGGGATTGGGGGCTGGAAGGTTGGAAAGAGAAGCTAAGTGTTGAGCCTAAGGGCTTAAATCCTTGGGAATAATATTTCAATATTATTCCAAAAGCCATGTGAAATATATGTTTTGTCCTAAGTTCCTGGAGAGGAACGCATAATGATGGAGTGCATGCACCTTCATGGGTGACATGTGTCGACCCAGGCACATGTAGTTAAAACTATAGAATTCGACTGTGGAGGGGGTCACTCCCCATTCCATCATCCTTTGCATCTGATTTTGGATACCCTGACACAACTCTGAGAACCAAAAAATCGAGACGTCTTCCTGAAGACCAAAACATCATCCGTCTGATTCCGTTATTGGTATGCGTCTGCCCTTGACATACCTATGCACCATTGAGAGAACTGGTCAGGAGAGGAAATTCAACTTGTGAGTTCCAGAACCCAATCTATCTGCCATTGCAGAGCTGAATCTGTACCCGATCTGTCGGTAGGTTGTTATTTTATGTTTTCCTGAGTGGGGTTGCGTTGTGGTTATCCTCATCGTGTGGGAATTGAGTCGGAAGGGGCTGAAGAACTGGGTTTTAAGGCCCTTAGTTGAAGAGGCATCCTGTCAGGCCTGTGAGAAGCTATTTCTAGGTGAAGGAGTCTGCTAGGAAGTGGCATTCTTCCAGAGAGAGTCCATCACCAACTATGGAGCTCTAAGACTTCCTGATCCAGCCTATTGCCGAGACCCAGAGAGGAAGGTGAAGCACTGATGGAATGTAATTGTGAAGGTGTATACTCCCGGGTGGAACATGCATGTGGGGAATGAGATTCCGTGAGTAGTGGGCGTAAGAAGGCATCTTGGGAAGAATCCTTCCAGTTATTCTGTGTAGTTTTCGCTGTAACCTCAGCTTAGAATAGGATTCCTTGCCTTGGGTGGAGCTTAGTCCCAGCTTGGGGGTGATCCACTACTGAACATGATGAGTAGTGTGGTATAACGCTGGGAGGTTCGTGGAAGGCCCGCACGTGGTTGGTGGAATTACCACGGTTTCAAAGATAAGTATCAGCTTATGCTTAATATTATGTTTTGCATGCCTATGATGCTTATATGTATCATGTATTTTGTTGTGCATATGAATTATTGTTAATGCCAGGGATTATTTATGTTAGCAGTAATCTTGTGCTTACTCTGAGTTAAATGTGTTTAATATGACTTAAATGCATGTTATTAATTAAGTATGAGAATGATGTTGTTCCACACAATAGCGATTGCCCGGCTAGTGGGATGACAACCGGGGGCGTTATAGTATGGTATTAGAGCCTAGTTTCAATGTTGAGCCTGGATGGGCCAGATAAGTGGTCTTTGGACCGAGGTTTTGAGAAGAAATTGTGTCTGGAGGACTAATTTTAGACCTCAGAATGTTTCTGAGTGTCAATGGACTACTTGAGCGTGTTACAAAGCTCAGGAGGTGTAGCGGTATTATAAAACTACTGCTGGCATGGTATATGGCCACAGGGAGAGAGAGAACTCCACACCAGAATTGTTGGATCCATAGAGTATGTTCGGGAGGAAAGGCGAAACCTCACGATCGTCAAATTTGGAGAAATTGCACAAGGTTTAAAACCCTTTGGAGTTGCATAGGAGTGTGAAAATCACGATACGCGAAATGTCGAATTCATCAGGACCATCCATCGGAAAGGACGCGTGGAGAGCGATCAACCTTTTGCTGACTCGGGACTTGAAATGGTCTAAGGGTGAGTTCATGAGAATTCACGAAATGCGAATTCACGATTGGATCACAACTGTCGATCTAAGAGAGATTTGGACCGTTAATTGTCCAGGAAGAAATTGACATTTCGGGAATAGGGAGGACAAAGGTCGAAAATCCTTCGACCTCGTGACACTTAAAATATCGATATGCGAAATGTCGATGAGATATGAGTCATCAGATCGTGGGGAATCAGGACCATTAGATCAAGTAGATGATAGATCGTAATTTTGGAATTTAGGCAAACGAAAGTTTGAGATGTGTGGATGCACGAACTCCTTATGCTCAAAACTATGAAATGAAAAGTGAAAGTAGTGGGGCCCCATGACATCATTGGGAGTGAGGTGGAACTTCTTAAGGACACTATGTGTCACTACCTTGGTGGGTGACCATTGTGTTGTGGGCCCGGAGGGTAAGGAAATCGAATTTTTCAGAAGTCGGGAGTTGGAGAGGGAAGCAAGTGCGAGAACCTCTGGGACCAAAACCCTAAAACCTGAAACCCCAAAGCCCCGAAATCCCAAAAATCAAAGTTTTGTTTGGAGAGCCTTGTAGCACCTAGTAGTTTAGAATTTGATCATAGCCCGTGGACACATGGGTCAGAGACTAAGAAAACGGGGGCTATCGCTAGAAATTGCAGAGCCAAATAGAGCTCAGAAAATTCATGGAATTGAAACGTTTTCTTATTCGCGTTGGTTTATGAATGTTGTAGTTTTATTAAGGTTTTAAGGCCTGACAAACTTCAGTTGACTGCACGTTGTGTGTGCAGAGTTCAACAAGTGTCACGAAAGCCATGAATATATGTCGAGTATAGAAATGGAAGAGGTGTGGATTGCCTCCAATTCAGAGAACGAAAGAGAAGGAAGGGATGTCAACTTGGGAGTCAAAGGATCGAACTCTAATGGGCATAGAAGAGAATTGGATAAGGAAGGGCATGTGATGAAAATCATTGAAAGATTGTAGAAAGATGCCCAGGCTCACCGAGTCGATAGTCGAAAGATCATGAGGGTCAGGGATCGGTAGGGTGAATTCAACTTAAAGATGTTGAAGAGGCTGAAAAGATTAGAAAGGAAATTGGAAAAGGAGAGTGACACAAGAAAAATAGGGAGTCGCAGGACCCCTGAGAAAAAAAGAAGATTGAGGAGTGGTAGTAAACATCGTCATCACTCCGCAAAGCATTCCGATAAGGAAGCACATAGTAGTTCAAGCCCATCCCCTACCAGAAAACACCGAAGATCTGGAGTGGATGAATTGAAAGGGGAGATGAACAAGATTAAGCCTCCTACATTTGATGGAGAACATAAGAAGGAGAAAGATGCTGAAACATGGTTTCTTGGCATGAGGAAATATTTCCAACTGTAGAATTATTCCTCTCATGCAAAAGGAAGAATTGTGATGTATCAACTAAAAGGAAAAGCATCCATGTCGTGGGATCAACTTGTGCAGGTGTAACATGTTAGAGAGAAAGATATCAAATGGAAGGAATTCAAGAGGTATTTCGAGAGGAAATACCTGAATAAAAGAGACTATGATAGAAAGATGAAGGATTTCTTCGAAGTCAAACTAGGCAGCATGACCATTGATGAATACGAACGAAGGTTTTTGGAATTACTGAAGTATGTTCCATTCATCAAAGATGAGGCTGTCAAGATTTAGAGGTATCTAAGTGGACTTCCACCTCCCATTGGTGACAATATTCAGTATGATGATCCTAAGACTATGGAAGAAACAATAAGAAGAGAGAAATGCTTATATGAACAACAAAGGGAAAAGCCTACCTTTCGGAAGACTTGGGATGACCAGAAGAAGTTTAAGAAAGAACAGTGGCAGAAGGGAAACAAACCTCCCTTTTTCAGAAATAGTCCTCAAGAGCATCCATCGTTTAGAGAGCCAAGAATGGCTGAAGTGGGGGAACAAAGGCTGAGATAGATGCCCATTCAATGTTGGGGATGTTAAGAGAACCACAATTACAGAGATTGTCCCCATAAAAATGGAAAAGAAAGAGATGTCCATAATGTTCAACAAGCTGAAACAGTGGAGGACATGGGCAGTAGAATGCCAAGGATCTATGCGGCCCTGGACAACAAGAAAGATGAATTTCAGTCTCACATGATTGAAGTGGAAGGTATGATTAACAACCAACCATTTATTATTTTAATTGATTCAGGGGCTAGCCATAGTTATGTAGATCCTAGGGTGGTGGAAAATTTTCATTTATCAAGAAGAAAACATGAAAAGTCTTGGTTAGTGCAGTTGGCTACAGAAACCTAGAGGAAAGTCACTAAGTTGGTTAAGTCTTGTCCAGTGGACATGAAGGGATTGAGCATGAAGGCTGAATTGAATATTTTTCCTTTAGGCTCTTATGATTGTTTAATTGGGATGGACTGGTCGGACTGGCACCATGCCCTCCTAGACTATCGTAGCAAGGAATTTACATGCCTGGATGAGGAGGGGAATCAGAAAACAGTCCAAGGAATTGCCAGAGCTGTGGTTGTTAGAGAAATCTCAGCAATGTAGTTGAAAAAGTGCTACATGAAAGGCTATGAATTGTTTGCAGCCTGTGTGGAGGAAGCATCCAGAGATGAAGTCTCAAATATTGGAGACCATGCAGTACCAACAGAGTTTGAAGATGTATTTCAGGAGGTACCCAGACTACCTCTGAAGAGAGATATTGATTTCTCTATAAATTTGATGCCTGGAGCAGCTCCAGTGTTGAAAGATCCTTATAGAATGAGTACGCCAGAGCTGAAAGAGTTGCAATTGTAGCTTGAAGAGCTTCTAAAGAAGGGGTACATTCACCCAAGCATGTCAACTTGGGGTGCCCTGGTGTATCCTCTGTCGAGGATCGATGATCTTTTCGATCAGTTGAAAGGTGTGAAAATATTTTCGAAGATAGATCTCAGATCAGGATATCACCAGGTGAGAATAAAGGATGAAGACATTAGCAAGACCGCCTTTAGAAAAAGGTATGGACATTACGAGTTCACAGTGGTACCGTTTGGGTTGTCGAACGCACTTACTGTTTTTATGTGCTTGATGAATGGTGTATTCAGGGACTATCTAGACAAGTTTGTCATAGTCTTCCTGGATGAAATTTT
>JASDQU010588677.1:36291-48436 GCA_032191745.1 Picea mariana
CTGATTTTGTTATTGGTCCGCGTCTGCCCTTGACATACCTATGCACCATTGAGAGAACTGGTCAGGAGGGGAAAGTCAACTTGTGAGTTCCAAAACCCAGTCTATCTGCCATTGTAGAGCTGAATCCATATCTGATCTGTTGGTAGGTTGTTGTTTTCTATTTTCCTGAGTGGGGTTGCGTTGTGGTTATTCTCACCATGAGGGAATTGAATCGAAAGGGGTTGAAGAACTGGGTTTTAAGGCACTTAGTTGAAAAGGCAGTCTGTCAGGCCTGTGAGAAGCTATTTCCAGGAGAAGGAGTCCGCTGGGAAGTAGAATTCTTTTAGAGAGAGTCCAACACCAGCTACGGAGCTCTAATACTTCCTGATTTGGCCTATTGTCGAGACCCAGAGAGGGAGGTGAAGCACTAATGGACTGTGCTTGTGAACGTGTATACTCCCGGGCGAAACAAGCATGTGGGGAATGAGAGTCCATGAGTAGTGGGTGTAAGAAGGAATCCTGGGAAGAATGCTTCCAGTTATTCTATGCAGTTTTTCCTGTAACCTCATCCTAAACTAGGATTCCTTGCCTTGGGTAGAGCTTAGTCCCAGCTCGGGGGTGACCCACTACTGAACATGATGAGGAGCGTGGTCTAAGGCTGGGAGGTTCGTGGAAGGCCTACACATGGTTGGTGGAATTACCACGATTTCAAAGATATGTATAATCTTATGCTTAATATTATGTTTTGCATGCATGTGATGCTTATATGTATCATGTATTCTATTGTGCATATGAATTATTGTTAATGCCAGAGATTATTTATGTTAGCAATAATCTTGTTCTTACTCTGATTTAAATGTGTTTAATATGACTTAAATGCATGTTATTAATTAAGTATGAGGATGATGTTGTTCCGCACAGTAGTGTTTGCCTGCCCAGTGGGTTGATGGTTGGGGGCGTTACAAGAAAGGTAAGAATAGTGAAATTTTTTAGATATGGAAGATTTGTGCTCTGCTGAAAGTAAGCTTAGTGAATTTTTTTTTTTCAAGAATATGGATCTAGGTATGTTTGATAAAGTTTGTCCTAGCCTAAAAACTAGGGCACAACTAGAAGAAAGAAGATTTGATATGACTAGATATGTTAAGAATAGTGAAAGATATGTTATTCCTATGCATAGAAAGAATGTTTGGATTAACAAATGGATGCAGGATCTTAGAATTTTTTTTTTTGCAGGTTAGCTACCATGATCCTAGTGCACAGTATAGGAAAGGATGGGGATCATTTAAGAGAAAGAGATGATTAACTCTTTGTTACAGTTGCAGAAGACCTGGACATCTTGCTATGAAATGTCCTGGTAGAAGACCCAGTTGTCTTTGTTGTAAGGCTATGGATCATGAAGTTTTGGATTTCCCTAGAATGATTGCTAAGATTGAAAGAATGAATATGAGACAAGAAAACAATGAGGAAGATCAAGAAACTAATATCATGGCAGAACCCCAGAAAGAATCAGAAACTGTACTAATGCAAATGAAAGAAACCCTGAATGATCACAGAAACATCAACTTACCATAAATCTTCAAAGAAAAATAATGCATAGAAACAAGAATAGGAGACTTCGACACTGACTGCGTTCTGGATGAGGAAACACAAGTGAATATCATGACAGAAAGATCTTGGGAAATTTTAGGAAAGCCGGATATGATTCCTTCATTGGGAGGAATAGGATTATTTAGAGGAACGCTGATAACCCTATGTGGAAGACTTACCTGGATATCTATGAGTGCTCATGGAACCTCGATAGAAGAAGATTTTGAGGTTTAAATTTATTGAGAACAATGCCCCATTTTCTATGTTACTAGAAAAACCTTGGATCGAAAAATATCAAGCCAGAAGAAAAGAAGAGGAAGTCTTAGAGCAGAAGAAGCAAGAATTAAAACATTTCATGACTAGGAGGATCACACATTTGATTGAAGAACAAGAGAACAGATCGAAGTTATTTAGAACCAGAAACTTGGATGTCGAAGTTGAAAGGACACACGAGGACTTGAGACACCTATCTATACAGGAAAGTAGAGCACCTACACTAGACAAAGAAGAAGTATTTCCCTTGAATCCTAGTAAATACCATCAACAATGCGAAGTTACTATGCCCAGAGAAGATTAGAATCAGAATGGAAAGAGGAATATAGAGACAAATATCACCGAGAAGAAGGCTAGAAATATCAATAAGAATAAAGCAAAGTTACAGAAAGTTCCAGAAGGAACTGCGCAAAAGGAAGGATTCCAGAATTTGAACTTCACGGAGATATCGGTACAACACAACATGACACTTCTCCATGGCGAAACAATATGACCATTGGAGGCATTATAACCATTAGCCCGATGACCTGAGCAGTTAGAACAACATTTATGGCCAGAGAGCTCGCCATCAGACCGTTGGGACTGTGCCATAACATACATAACAACATTAATGACGACTTCTTTCTCGTTGGAAATATTTTTTACCTAGTTTTCTACTTATTCCATTGAGCCTTACATCGATAACACTTTTTCCACCCGTGATTATCTGAACTCACAGATTAGTTGATTTCACGCAATGATCATCAGTCTATTTACATCCATTTAGTCGCATTGAGTAGTTGCTCTTAAACCTGAGATAGTCAGCTACAAGCGTGTATGTTCGAAGAACTTAGCACAATTGAAGAGCCTTTGAAGGATATACTCATCGACCTCATGACTGAAAAGGTAATGTCTGTGGGCATACAAGATTCATCGACGAGAGGAGTGCAAGCCTCCTCGTCAACTGCTCGTAGATCCGGACCATCCCGAGTTGCGACTGAGAAAAGAACCAAGCATAGAGATGACTTAGCGAATGCAAATTTATTACCATCCATCCTACTTGAGTACATCCCACCCTTGGTTGGAGTAGTAAGTCGCGACAGTGTCCTGAGGGACTTCGACTACACTGTCATCACTCTGTATCTCCCAAAGGGGATACACGCAATCAGACCACAGCTAGAAAGGATTCCAACCTTGAATATTAGCGACTATAACCTGGGAGACTGTAAGATCTATGGCATGCTCTCACCTCACAAATATCTGACCAAGATGAAGGGAAAGAATACGAAGATCATCCCTCCGGCATGGACGATGAACCTTGTGCAGTCCACCATTTTGAATGTAATGAAGATTCCACATTTTGGAAGGAACAAGGAGGTTAACACCTACGTTAAGATCCTGTTGTCATGATTCCATAGTGGCTATCTGTGGTTGGACAGACGTATCATTGTCAATCTGGCACTGATCCATAGGATCATCAGACTAAGCATACAGGGACAAGACCCACAAGAGTTCTACCCAGGAAAAGTTGTAGAATGCACCTTGGCACAGATGATTAAAGAAACATATGACAATGTTGAGAAGGGGACCCGAGGCTACAAGGTAGCCTCCATCCATAATGGCATAGTGTGCCTAGCATGTCAATTAATTGCAGGAAATCTAGTAAGAAAGAATAGACCCATGCAGGTTACAGGGTTTGTCGTTGACCTCACTGGGAAATGCGTGGAAGGCCTATAGATGAGCTGGGTGAAGTACCTAGTTAACCAACTCGAATTGGATTCCCTCAAACCTTAGGATCAGGGCTATGAGTTTCACTTTAGCTGGCTCCTTATCCTCATCACATTTACTTCTTGGGAGATGCCAGAAGATGTGACCTTCCCTAAGATCCAATCATTCGAGTCACCTGCTGCGAAGTTCACCACGCTTTGATATTTGAGCGATATGGGAAAGTAGTGGTAGTCAAACACAATATTTCATACCTACTACCTGCAGCTTAGGAGAGCTATTGAGTCCTTCACTCGTATGACGTTGAACACCCTGGATAGGTTCAAGCCTCTTATGAAGTTTCACATAGATAGGCATTTTATTTACATTACTGCACACGTTGATGAAAGTAATGAAGAAATTCAGTACTACTACAAGCTCACTACAGAGGACCTGGAAGAGATCATTAAAGACTGGATTGCAGAAGTCCTTATCCCTGCTAACCCCGTAGAGCTGTCTAACCTAGACCTCATTGGAAACCCGGTGGTTACTCATGAAGAGGATGATGCCCCAAGCAACAACAGGAAGAAAAAGAAGAAATATGTACAAGAAGTACACAACTCATCAGAAGAGACCGCATCTGAGTCACTTAGTGGAGGAGGTGACGACGAAGTGAACAAAGAGAAAAAAGAACAAGAAGAAGTAACATTGCCACAGAACCTCCTTGATGACACTGATCCATCTAAGAAAAGGAAGGTTTCCCCCATGAAACCTTCTTCATGGAAGAAGTCAAAATCCAATAAGCCAAAGATGCAGAGTGTACTCAGGGTTGATGACTTTGATTTCATAATGTTAGTTGTAGGAGATGCCTCAAAAGAGATTTTGCAAAGAAAGGAAGCAAAACAAGAAGCCATGTACGATAGAATTGAAGCATAACTAAGAGGTGTACATCAATACCTTTATTCAAGCCACACAACGTCCACTGCGCGCTCGCCCTCAAAAGAACCAGAGTTGGGAGATGAGCCTCCTCAACTCTGCAGACTGAATGATGTGACTGAAGCCTGCCTTCATTGAGCACAATATAAGAAATACCAGGCCACAACAGCCCTGAAACAAGCACAAGAGGAAGTTATATAACAACGCATGATTGTGCAATAGGAGAATGATGCTCTTTAAGCGAAGTTCGAAGAAGAAAGAGCGCAGATCCAATAGGAGAAAGAAAAGATGCTCGCGGAGCAAGTTAGTGTAAAAGAAGCAGTCAACATAGCACTTTTCTCTGTGATGGGCTTGGAGCAGAAGGAGGAAGAACCAATAGAACACCAAGTAGCGCAACTCACAAAAATCATCCAATAACTTCAGTAGAGAATCATAGATATGGAGCTAAGAACAGTGCCTAGTACTTCGCAGGATGTGCGAGATCAAAGAGAAGCGATTGCTTGAGGCACAGTTGAAATAATCAAGGGCCTCACCATGGAATGCAAACAACTGAGTGATTGCAGTGACCAAACTTATGAGAAACTCACTGAGGATCCTGAATTGAAGGCATTGGAGTCACAACTCCAGGAAGTGAAGCAGCAAGCAGAAACAATACAGGTGTAGTTGAAGACCCTGTCATCCATTGAGAGGATGAACTGATCCCGAGAACAATGTGCTACCCAACAACAGGTCCACACCATTCAGAGCAGAGAGTCATGGAAGTAACTCAGAGGCTCCAACCAATAGAGGATGAGGCTTACCAACTATTCGCAGAGATCGAAGGATGAGGAGAAGAACTGGAGAAAGTCATCACTACAACTGAACAATTCTTAGAGGGACCTGTCAATGAAGCAGTAATCCAAGAGTTCATTGAGAAGGAGGTCGTGGCACAACAACAGGTCGAAGCCACTCGAGCCAAGATCGAGGATTTTGAGGCAGAATTACCTAAAGTAGAGTGACTTGGGATGAGTCACAGGTGATGTTTGGGGGCCTGTTGGCCCTTGACCAAGTTTTGAGGATCCTTGGTCATTTTTTACTATTTTGGGACTTCGACAGGCTATTGAAGGTAGAGCTCAAGCTGAAGTGGATATCGTGGGATCTAGGCCCCTTTTTAGGGATTTTTGGGTTTTGGGATTATGTAATGGGTATGGGGATGTCGACCCATGGGTTTTACCCATGCTTAGGCCTATTTTGTAATGAATAAATAGAAGTCTAGGCGATGTAAGAAGTAGTGACTAATTAGTTGCAAGTTGTGCTAAGTGCAAATGATTGTAAGAGGCTTGGTGTGTATTGTATGTTGAGACTTGTAGAGATAAGTGAAAGTCATATGTAGTGATTTGTGCATAGACTGTGGAAGGCTCTGTGCATAGATCTACTCGAGGAAGGAGGATCTAGCGAGGTGCGCAGATGTCATGTCCTCTCCGGAGTTGATTTTGAGGCTCTGTGCATGTAGTTGATTGACCGGAGATAATAAAAAGAAGAAGAGTTGGTGGATGTAGCCCCAGGGAGGGGGTGAACCACGTATATCCTGTGTTGTGAATGCTTTGTGCTTCTTGTTTGCTATTTTATTTATGTGATTCAATGCCTAGTGCGATGTTATATGATAGATGAATCCGATATGATAGCTTAGTGCTAAATAATGTGAATATGATAGATTTGATCTATGTTGGTATGCTTAGTGCTTGAGTCTATTGAATCTATGTGAATATTGCACTGATATGTTATTAGGGTTTAGTTGTGCTATAAACTAAGACTGAATATTGACGAATCATAATTGCTAAGTTCTCTGTAAGGTATTACAATCACATGTTTGTCTCCCAGCTAAGGTTGCAGACACTGGAGTCCTGCAACCACCCCGACCTCTACCTCGGGGGAGACCTTATCTACTTCGCAGGTATTTCCGAAAGGGTCGGTAGTTAGGGTTTTGTTGGTGCGCTATTGTAGCGTTGAACCCTAGGTCTGCCCCTGTGCCAACACAGGGAGTACTTCTAACTTGGCATCCAGGTTGTATATTGAACCATTATTTCTATCACGTGTCTAACATAAATAACACTTTCACAAAATCACCGTCATGTCTTTGCATAATCTAAGACATGGTTTATTCACTTTTTTACACTTAGAGGCCTGGATAATAGAAAGTATATCTTCATATTTGAAATTTGTCCAGACATTTTCCCTCATTTGGCTTTATACTGTAACTGTCCTTGAGCTTATTTGGTTTTTTCCTTGTTAAGTTTTGTCAATTTAAAAATTGGTTTGAAATTAGTTGGATTTCATTATCTTGGTTTTTTATTTGGATTTTTGTAGCTTTTGATGGACTCTATAGAAATGGAGTATTTGTTTCTAATTTCTTCTAATGACAGTTTAAATATGCAATATAATATTTTAGTGTCCATCTTCTTCTTAATGGTTTGTGACTTTTGTAACTTTTGTATATCTTCTTTAATGGGTTTTAAATTTTTTAAATTAGTTTGAAACTATGATTTGTTGAGAACTCTAACAAGATTCTAGTGTTCCTAGAATCTATCTTTGCAATATTTTTTTGTTTGAGGTTTGAAATTTCACTATATATTGATGTTTATACATAACAAATTAAAATAAAATGTTATTTGTGTAATATCTTAGTTTTTAGTTTAAATTTTCAGATTTTTTTTTCTTAAATTTCATATCTTCTCTTTTAACTTGATGTGGTATTTGTACAAGCAATTTTTTTTTGTTTGCTAGTTTGTCTGTGACCTGCTGGACTAGCTTGTGGCTGATAAACCATGACTCAGGGGCATCTAAGCCATCAAAATCACCCGAGGATCGCATCGAACTGGTGACTTTAACATCACAGAGTTCCTTAACAACTAACAATGGAATGTGTGCATTTAAAATGGACGAATCTGAGTTTCTAATGGTCTAGTTAAATTTAAAAATTTAGAGAACAAATTTTCTTCCAAAATCTTGCATTTTAACAACTGGGTTAGCTAAATTATTGATTGAAATGGAAATAATTTGTTTAACACTTTTTTTTATGAAGTGTGTACTTAATTTATTTTTGTCAATTGAAATGTAATTTTTTTTTAAACTTTTCATTGTGGAAGGGCAACATGGATATATACCCTTCTCACTGAAATTAGGCCCCATCCTTCAAATTTGATCACTGGACCATGTGAGGTAGATGTAAAATAGGATGAGGAGAAAAAACAAAACAAATTCAATGCGAAGTCCCTTGGAAAATACGACTTGACAACCAATGACATGGAATTCTATGGAGGGGACTGGAAAAACTGATGGATGATTCATCGAGGGAACAATACACATTCTCACCAGGGTTGGAATTTGTATTCTTTTTACTCCAATTTATTTTTTACGATTTGGGTCTCTACATTGTTAATAAAAAAAACATATTTGGTATGAAATTGTGTTTTCCAATAATGAAGTGTTGTTATATGATGAAATTGTGTTTTTCAATAATGAAAGGTTAGATAATATATTAATCCTTGAAATATGTTGATAATAAATTAACTCTTCAATCATCATGAAGTTTGATTTAAAAATTATTTTTCAATAAATGTAAATTTAAGAGAACCTAAATAAACCTAAATGAATAGTTCTCTAGCAAAATATAACTCTACTTTGATATTTATAAGATTTATAAACCAAATATGACTGAATTTTATTTTTCTTACCCCTCAACACCACTTTTTAAATATTTTATTCAAATTTTAAAAATAAATAAATTAATTAAATTTGATTTCCTAAAAGATTCGTATTCTCAAAATCAATCCATTCATAAACTACCCAAAAGTTTTTTCCCAATATCTAATTATTTAACCCTATACAATGCTCTTTCTACATTGCTATGGAATTGGTAGTGCATATAGTATATACTAATTTTCATACTTCTCTGGGTTTTTAGATTTCTAAGAGTTGAAACAATTTTATCGTAGCTTTTATACTTATAGGAGTTCAAACAAATCTCATACTAACAAAATAGAAATGAAAATAGAAAATCCAAAACTATTTGGTGTATCTCAAATTCGATCCTTAAATATTGTCGGAAATTCCATCTCTTTCGTCTAGGTCAAGTATTGAGGAAGGGGAATTTGGGTTTGACTAAACTGAAGTCCGAAAGTGTGTGATTTTATCAGTTTTGTGACCCAACCAAATAAGGGTAGTGGGAAGACTCAATAAACGAGCATGTACAAAACAATTTCTGTCTTTTATAAATTAATCAAACACATATTTATACAAGAATTTTTCCTCAAGAGCATAACAAACTCATAAGGAAATCTCTCAACCACACACACATAAATACGATGTGATGGTAGGAGAAGATCGCTCACAACTAACTAGATCTAACAAATCCAAACTAATATCTAATGTAAGCATTAATTCTAACACCCTCTCTTAATGCTTACATCAAAAATAACAATATTGAAATCACATAACAATATTTTTGTACTCTAATCATTGTCTGGTCCAGTCTTCATCGACATCTTTCTCCACTTCTGAACTCTCGTAGACTACGCTCTTTCTCACCCATTCATTCGAGCTACCACTTCATTCATTGAAGATACAACTGCCTTTGATGATCCAAAAATGAAGGTATTACTGATAAATCACAAGTTAGTTTAATGTATTTTAGGCATCAGATCGTTAAGAATGCGAAATACATAAAGCTTATTATCTGGTTGCAGAATATCAAATGTGACTTTTACTTGATTCTTATTAATGAATAAAGAGATCAACCATTAATATCCATGCTGCAAATGAAGAGAATAGAACAAAAAAATAGAAAGAGAAATAGAGACAAGAGGTTTATAACGGAGTTCACCAATCGTTGGCTACGTCTCCAGGCCCGCTTCCAAGTGGAGGACCTCTTTATTACTCTTTAAAATGCTCAAAGTTCTTTTACAATTGCTCTTTGATGTTACATAACATGCGCCATATCTACTTTGAAAGACCTCCTTGCTCAGATTTATGCATGCATCATCAAACTCTTCTAAAAAACATGACAAAAATGCCTCTCAAATCATGAGAAAAGGCCAAAAATTACAAGTTGCTCCTTCAAATCCCTGCATCAAAAAGTCCCTTACAAGCTTCAAAAAGCCTGGTTTATATAGTTTTTAAGGCTCGGATGAGGAATCCCAACTTCCCTCAAGATATGGCCTCTTTTTGGGATCAAATCCCCCTTCAAATGGCCTCAAAATCCTCAAAAAACCAATTTCTGGGCATAATATCAGGCAAAAATCAACACTGTATAGTTAAAAACCCACTTTTAATTAAAAATACAGAGTGTAGCTCCCTTGGGCTATGCGCATGCCCCCTATAACTGGTCATATGAAGTAGATATGGCCAAGTGCTAGCCCAAAGGGATAAGCATTGGCCCATTCTCTGCTCTATCTCCTGGTTTTGGGCGCTCTGCATAGATCCTTGGCCTGAAATAAACCGCACCCTAAGGGATAGCCCCCCCAAACTGGGCTTGTGGTTATATGGATGCACCAAGGTTCAAGGTCTAGTCCCTATCCAAACTCCTGCGCGCAAGTGGAGTGCTTACGTCCTGTGTTGTGGTCGCATGGGTGGATAGGTCCATGGGTTGGGGCTTAGCCCCAAGCCCCTCCGCACCACATAACAATATATTGCAAATTTAAATAAATTTAAAAGTGTTACATTTAACAAGGAACATTTATGGTGTGTTGGTGTTTGGTCATTCCTCTAGTCATTTGCTTGGTAGTCGGTCGTGGGTTCAAAACCCATGGACCCCCAAATACATTTTTGGAACCCATCACTTTGACCGTAGACTTGGTCCCACATGGCTACCCATCCCTGGGCCACATGGCACCACCACATTTGCCTGAATATTGACAAGTGTCACTTTGCCATTGGTCCAAGTCTGCACCATCTACCCATTCACATGTCACCACTTGTCTCTGCCATGTCAGACTCATGAGATAGCTTTGGTGATGTCATGCTGACGTTAGCATTGACTTTTTTTCCAATCCTTTGACTTTTAACCTGTTTGAGAAAACAGTCAGAGTGCGATAACTCTCACACACAATGTTTGTTGGAGAAAATAAATATATGGCCAGAATTAGTGCGATGAGGCGGTCGCAATGGAATTGGTTTCATGCAATTATGAGAACTTTGATTTTTGAGCATTTTCTGAGCCTAGGGAGCCTCCTGGATCATTCCTCCCCACTTTGGAAGCTTTTGGACCTCCAAAATTCTGCTTTTACTCAAGTAAGAAGTGAGGGTACTGCCTCCCCACTTGTCCGGCATCGTCCATCCTTTTTGCTTGGACAATAATCACCTGATTAATCACAACAAACATGAAAAATGAGATAACATTGTTTATCAAAGTAATCATCCCATCAATTGCACAATCATCTACATTCTTTGTCGTAGTTAGCAACCATACACCACTGAATAACAACAAACTAATCAACAATACTAGACATGCTAATGAGAATGAAACAACATGCTTCCCCTTCTGAACAAGAATAGTAAACAAAGTATGCAACTGAACCTCATGTTGTACCTCCAGTGAAACTTCATGGCTGTTCAAAACATATTGAACCATCTCATGTTTAGCACCATTAACTTCCTGTTTTGTTACAGACATAAGTGTTAAAATTTTGCTTGCATTTACCATTCTTTTTAACTTCCATGTAGCTGCAAAAGATCTGTCAGTTTTCATGCGATGAGCACGAACAGTGTACTCTTTCCCATCTTTCTTGAAGCAATATTTATTATCCTCCCTGTAGAATATAGATTTCCTATCATAAAGGTATGAGCTTCCCAGTACAATTCCACATATGTCTAGTGGCACTATATCAAGCTCTACTTCATCATGATACTTAGAAGTGATTTCAAACTTAATTTTACATTGCTTGGTTACCTGCAAATTGTTATCACCACATATCCATCCCAATGGATATGGTTTAGGATGTGACTTAGCTTCAAGTCCCAAGTTATTTACAACATCTTCACTGATTAGATTGGCTTGCGATATACTTTATACAAGAGTATCAACTTTAACATTATGTGTTATAACCCTTATGTGGAAAAGTTCACTCCTTTTACACTCATCATTTACATCAACTGATCTAGAAGAGATAGTACTTGCAATAAACTTTTTACCTTGGATTCCCATAGCGACAACCTGTGTCTCATCACCGGAATCTGATCCAAGATCCATTTGAACTATTGCAACTGTGGTATTTTTCCTTCCATGGTTGGCAAACTTCTTTCTCTTCAAGTCAAGATGTAAGACCCAACAACGATATTCATCATGGCCTACTGTTATTGGATAAATCTGTAGGTGTGGACACTAACCGATCTCCCTAGATCCACCTGGATCTAGAACAAAGCAAGACAAAACATGAATCTTTCCCTAGATTTTGACCATTGAATTAAATAGGAGGCAAGAACTAATAACATACCTTATTATCACTTCCTATGGTCTTTGTTGCTCTCGCTTCACTCTAGTGCTCTCGTGCAGTCAAGACCAAGACAACACAAACCAACCAAAGTGAAGAAAGCACAATCTATTCAATGGTCAATCTATGTATATGATCAAGGAATTATACAATAAAGTGGAAATAGCTTTATGGGAAAGGGACATATTACTGTATCATATTAATGGAAAGTAAAGATTACA
>JASDQU010588678.1:52596-68023 GCA_032191745.1 Picea mariana
GATCTGAGCGTGTAGAACTCAGCTGCCTAGATCTAGCGCCCCTTAGCACAACGATCTAGGCCGCTAAACTTAGGATAAAAAGAGGAAAGTGGGTTTTTTATCCCCCTTTTCATGCATTTTGACCAAGGTGCCATTTCCTAAGGGAAAAACACCCCTTTAGCAATAATATGTGCTAACATGAGGCTCTGTGGGGGATAGAGTCCTCCCTATGAAGCTCTAAGAATTTTAGAATATTCAGTGCCTTAGTTGGGTTGTGGATTCAGATACTTAAAACAGAGGAAAATGATAATTACAATGGCATGAAGGAGCCACTCATGGCTCAAACAAAAAACATTTTCAGAAAATGCCCATTAACAGGGCCACAAAAACTTCATCACCCTCCAAATTCTACAACCTGTAAGTGTTATTTGGAAATTTCTCAGAGATCTGAATGGGTCTGATCCACGGGGCTTCAAATTTACTATTCTTGATCTTGTCCTGTTTGGGTGCATCCCATTTGATTACCAGATATCCCAACTGGAAATCCTCTTTTCTTACCTTCTTGTCAAAATCCTACTTGATCTTCTGTTGATGTTCATGTGCTTTGTCCAGTATATGATCTCTAGTCTATTGCACTTCCACCAGTTACTGCATTCTTTTGATCATATCATTAGGCTCCCCTTGGTAGTCTTGGAATAATTTTTCCATTGGCAAGGTGAGATGAGAAGGAAAAATGGCCTCAACTCCATACACAAGCTTAAAATGAGAGACACCGAGAGATCTCTTTGTTGTCACTCTATTAGCCCATAGAGAAAATTCGAGCTTTGAATCCCATGCTTTCTTATTGTCGTCTAGCAGTCTTTTGATGATATTTATAAGGCTCTTATTTCAGGACTCTGCCATTCCATACCCTTGGGGGTAGTAAGGAGTTGAGTGAATCAGTGAAATTCCAAACTGTTCACAAAACTGGATCAATGGTTCAACCTTGAAATATGCAGCATTATCAGTGATGATTTTGTTCGGACAACCAAATCTTGCCATGATGTACTCAAGAAAACCAATGATTGCCTTGTGAGAAGCACTCCTTGTGGGCATAGCTTCTATCCACTTGGTAAAGTAATCAATGGCAGTCAAGATCCACTTGTGTTGACCACTCGAAGCATAATGAATTTCCCCAATAAAATCTAAGCCCCACTACTGAAAAGGTTCTGAAGCTACCACAGGTTTCAAAGGAAGGGACTTGAGTTGTTGTTTTCCCAAGAACTTCTAACACTTGACACAAGCCTTGATTTTAGCACAAACATTAGTGAATAAGCTAGGCCAGAAATAGCCAGCTCTGAGAATACTGTTGGTTGTGGTTCTCCAGAAGTGATGTCCCCCACACAAAATTTCATGAAAACCAGACATGATATTTTGGGCTTCCTGTGGGTTTAAACATCTCAAAAGCACTCCTAGAGGGTGTTTCTAGTATAAGACTCGATCAATAAGGCAATATTTAATTTCTTTAAGATTTAAAAATCTTGCCTTACGTCAGACTAGACTGACATCCTTCTTCTGCGATTGGTCCCTTTCTGACCTTCTCTTTATGGAAGGAGATGATGTCTCAACCACCTTCCTTGTTTTCATTAACTGCTTCATCAGGATCGGAGTGGGCAGAGACAACCTGGCACATGAAAAACACGTTGACCGCACCCTATGAATATTTTCCACCTGATATTTTCTGGGTTATGACCCGAAAGGCGGTAGGTGGACGTGGAGGCTGATGATGGGGGACTAGCAAGGTGGCTGATGGAGGCTTGCAGGCTATAATGGACGATTCACAGCTAGGTGGAAATCTATGGTTGGCAAAGGGGTGACTGGGAAAATGTGGGTGTCGACATGCGGGAGCTTAGGCATAATGGGACAAAGGTGATATGGCATGGGAAGATGATGTGGAGGCAGAGGGGAGGAAGTGGTGGTAGAGGGAAACATGACTACATTAACGGGGGTGCCATGGAGAGGGAGACACATGGCAAGATATGATAAGCATTATAGGAAAAAGGGAGATTTGATAGGTGGATATTTGAGTGAGTGGGGGATAGGTGTCGAGAGATGAATGGTGATGACATGACTGTTGGGTATGTGTTATATTCTTTGCATGTGTGTGTGTGTGGGTGTGTCAGATATGACAACTGCGTTTGACGATCCGTTCACCTAGAGCTCTGTCATGTGCGTTGGGCGCTTTCCTAAGGGGGTCCCAAGGGGGGGGCAGGTATGCCCCCCCTGGTTACGCACAGCGTTCGGCACCGGGCAGTAGCCTGGGGCAGTGCCCTGAAATTTTTTTTTTGGGCAGTTTTTGCTATTTTTAGCGGATTTTGCTATTTTTAGCTGATTTGTAAATTAATCCTGGATTAAGGGATTAGGGTTTTGGTATCTATAGAATACCTAAAAACATTGTATATATTGTATGGCGAATGGTGAAATTCGATATAATGGAAATAAGAAAGGTTTTCTCGGTTGAGTGTTTCCGGTAAAAAATCTCCGTGTACTCTGTGTATGAGCCATTAATTAATTTATGTATTGCTTAAGAATCTATATGCATTGCTTTACTTTGCAGGTTTAAAACTTACAATGACATCAGAGAAGGGACAGACGAGTGGAAGACAGGTGTTGGAAGGAGAGAAGGCGGTAAGTGGAGGTGGTAAAGTGGTCTACTCGGAGAGGGGGGTAGGTGGTAAGAGGTTTAGAACGCGGGGGGCTCTAAGTTAACGAGGAGTTGACACGATAGTGTGTGGCCCACACCAGAAAACTGCCTACTCGGACTCCCCCCTATTAAGGGTAGAAGGTCTGGGGGGTCCGATGTGGACGGTGTGTCATAGATCTGAGCGTGTAGAACTCAGCCGCCCAGATCTATGCGCCCCTTAGCACAACGATCCAGGCCACTAAATTTAGGATAAAAAGAGAAAAGTGGGTTTTTTATCCCCCTTTTTGTGCATTTTGAACAAGGTGCCATTTCCTAAGGGAAAAACACCCCTTTAGCAATAATATGTGCTAACATTAGGCTCCATGGGGGATAGAGTCCTCCCTGTGAGGCTCTAATAATTTCATAATATTCAGTGCCTTAGTTGGGTTGTGGATTTAGATACTTAAAACAAAGGAAAATGATAATCACAATGGCATGAAGGAGCCACTCATGGCTAAAAAAAAACCGTTTTCAGAAAATGCCCATTAACAAGGCCAAAAAAACTTCAACACCCTCCAAACTCTACAACCTGTAAGTCTTATTTGGAAATTTCTTAGAGATCTTGAAGGGTCTGATCCATGGGGTTTTAAATTTACCATGCTTGCTCCTGTCCTGTTTGGGTGCATCTCATTTGATTACCAGATCTCCCAGCTGGAAATCCTCTTTTCTTACCTTCTTGTCAAAATCCTGCTTGATCTTCTATTGATGTTCACGTGCTTTGTCCAGTATATGCTCTCTAGTCTATTGCACTTCCACCAGCTACTTCATTCTTCTGATCATATCATCAGGCTCCCCTTGGTAGTCTTGGAAGAATTTTTCCACTGACAAGGTGAGCTAAGAAGGAAAGATGGCCTCAACTCCATACACAGGTTGAAAAGGAGAGACACCGAGAGATCTCTTTGTTGTCACTCTGTTAGCCCATAGAGAAAATTTGAGCTTTCAATCCCATGCTTTCTTGTTGTCCTCTAGCAATATTTTGATGATATTTATAAGGCTCTTGTTTGAGGACTCTACCATTCCATACCCTTGGGGGTAGTAAGGAGTTGAGTGAATCAATGAAATTCCAAACTGTTCACAAAACTGGATCAATGGTTCAGCCTTGAAAGATGCATCATTATCAGTGATGATTTTGTTCGGACAACCAAATCTTGCCATAATGTCCTCAAGAAAACCAATGATTACCTTGTGAGAAGCACTCCTTGTGGGGATAGCTTCTATCCACTTGGTAAAGTAATCAGTGGCAGTCAAGATCCACCTGTGTTGTCCACTCAAAGCAGGATGGATTTCCCCAATAAAATCTAAGCCCCACTACTGAAAGGGTTTTGAAGCTACCACAGGCTTTAAAGGAAGGGACTTGAGTTGTTGTTTTCTCAAGAACTTCTAACACTTGACACAAGCCCTAATTTTAGCACAAACATCAGTGAATAAGCTAGGAAAAAAATAGTTAGCTCTGGGAATCTTGTCCGTTGTGCTTCTCTAGAAGTGATGTCCCCCACACAAACTATCATGAAAATCAGACATGATATTTTGGGCTTCCTGTGGGTCTAAACATCTCAAAAGCACTCCTAGAGGGTCTTTCTAGTATAAGACTCAACCAATAAGGAAATATTTAATTTCTTTAAGATTTAAACATCTTACCTTATTTTTTCCCATACCATCTGGAGGTCACAACTCTTGCAGAAAGAATATAATATTTTTGTACCAAGTGCATTCTGCCAATGGAGGGTTGACTCCTGGGCTTGTATAAGACAACTCGGCTTGCTAATTTTCTGAGCAGATGCTTATGAATTTAACCCCCAAATATTTTCAATTTGATTAAGCCAATACCTTGGCTAAACCTTGGCATTTAACTAGTTTGGTGGGATTTATTTCCAGATCAAATTCAAGTATTTTGACAATTCACTTGCTCCTTCTTCCATCTATATCAGGCTAAATGAGAATGTCCTTCACAGTAGATGAAGGAACATATGCAATAACTTTTGAATGCAGGACATAGATCCTGAAGTATTTGAGGGCTTAAACTAGAGCATAGGCCTGTTTTTCCATGATGTCATATTTTATCTCTGCATCCCTCATTTCTCTGCTAAAAAAGGAAATAGGCTTTTCCAACCCTTCAACATTCTTCTGCATTAAAATAGTTGCTACTGTATCAAAAGAAGCAAAGGAAAAAATCAGAAAATCTTTGGAGTAATCAAGATTGATAAGCACAGGTGCCTCAGTCAAGGCCTTCTTTATTTGGTTGAAAGAGTTTCTATACTCAATAGTCCCTTTCATTTAATTCCCCTTCCTGAGCATGGTTGTGATATGCTTCACTAATTCAGAAAAATTTGAAACAAACCTTCTCAGAAAATTAGTTTTTCCCAGGAAAGACTGGACTTCCTTCTTGGATCTGGGAAGCAACAAGGCTGTAACACCCTATTTCCCCCAATTTGTAATTAATCATAAAATATGAATTACCATGCTAATGCATGAGGACAATGTAAATGTAATATTGTTTGAGTTGCCAATGACTGACTGTGGGGGTGAAGCCTTGAAAGTACTGGCCATGATATCACTAGAAGAAGAATGTGAAAACTATAAGAGAGGGTTCATTATGACAAATAGCCCCAAATTTCCCTTGATGAGGATGAAAACCTCCTTCGGATCCCAAGGAGAGAAATAATTTAATGAAGAAAGGACTGGTGGTTGAATTATCAACCACCCCCTTGAATGGAAACATGGGCTGTCAGCCTCAAGTAACACAGAGACCTTCAGACCTGAGCTTCCTTCT
Organism: Picea mariana; assembly: GCA_032191745.1. Lineage (NCBI taxonomy): Eukaryota > Viridiplantae > Streptophyta > Pinopsida > Pinales > Pinaceae > Picea > Picea mariana. Next base: position 58,068 of record JASDQU010588678.1, read on the forward strand.
GACAAAAGGAATAGGATAGGTCGGAAAACCTTCCAAGGTAAGAGGGATACACACAAGAGAAGAGACATTGAAAGAAAAAAAAAGAGCGTAAGCTCGTAAGGGAGATGTGTAGAGCTCTCCAACGAGTCACAAACTGAAGCCCGCAAGCTTGATGCCAAGGAGCATCTGAGAAACCTCGCCGAGGACATAACTGAGAGAGACAAATCTCTGAGTAGCTGAAGCCCGAAAGACGAAAAACCTGATGTTAGTGATGCCGCCTCTAAGCATGGGCAGTTGGAACATTACACACTGATGATGGTTGGTTATATAATGGTTAATAACTTTGTGAGCCTAAAGGAATCTAATAGGATCAGGTAGGATCCTTGGTTGTATAATTACTGCTTTATATTAAAAACGAAGTATGTAACACCTCATGACCAGAGAAAAGTGAGATGGGTAACACCCTATGGATGTTGAAGAAAGGAGGTTTTCTTGCTAAGACGTTGTCTCATAAAGAGGAAAGTGACCCTGGTTGGTTATAGCCATGAGAGAAGACAACACCAACACGAGGTATGACTATGAGATTTGTCCTGTAAGTGACTGAAGTCTCATACTAAAGGACACTAATGATGAAATTAACCTATCAAGTGAATGCACTAGGTAAAAAGGTGCAATAGATGCACCTACATATACATGAATGTGTATACATGATCATAAGGATGCTTGGAAGATCCTTGGAAAAAAAAAAAAAGGATATAGAAGTCAGATATGTCCATGTGTGTGAATGCCATGGAAGGGGTGCAAGAAATGAGCTTGCATGATAAATGTTTGGTTAGGTTTGTGTGTGTTATGCTTGAGTGCATGGATTTAATGCATTGTGAAGCTTCTTGATATAAAGCCTGAATTAATACCAGTTAGGAATGAATGATATTACATGTACAAGCACATGTATAATGTAAGAATATAGGTATACTAAAGACACAAGGTGACTGCCTAAATGAGGGAAATATAAAGCAAGAATCGCTCTTGTCCAGATCAAACAAATACTATGGATGCATGGCTGACCCCATTCTGAAGAGTCACGAAAGTTTTGTTCCAAGTAATAGCTTGAGGGGACTGTATTCCCTTTTCTCAGGGAATACTAATATGATTAGATAGAAGGGTAAATGAGCAAAGATGTTATGTTGTCATAATAAGAGGCAAATGATTATGCCTTTGGGAATCACATGAGAAGGATTGTGAACAATCCCGAGTTGATTGATCTTAAAAGTAAAGATGTATGTGGGTTGTGAAATATACCTATGACAGCTACATGCAGGCTTAGGATTATGAATATGGTTAAAGACATCATGGATGTAAGTTAACAAAACCAAAATATGTAATTATGTACATGACAAAGATGCATGTTTATATTCCTTAAGGGAATATTTGGTAGACAACTAAAGCTAACTCAAGGCTGAGGCCATCAAAAATAGTGATGGATATGCAATAAGGAAGTTGCATGCTGAAGGAGTTCCTTGTGGAGGAACTGTGTGAAGACTCTATCAGGAAAATGAAGTCACAACCTTAATGACTGCTGATAATTAAGCAGTAAGCCACAAGCTTATATATATACACCAGAATCATGGATTACATTTTGAAAAATATCATGTAATGAATAAGAAGACTAATAAATTAATATTGACCAATTCTGATAACCGAATGGTAGTGTGCAAGATGCACATGTTCATGATTCATTATGGGAAAAATATTTTTCTATTAAAGCATGCTGAAGTATCCTAAGAGTTAGGATGAGCCTAACCCAGGGCTGCTCAAAAAAAGAGCAGTTGTGGAAACCGATATAGTTGGTAAGAGGCAAGTAAACCCCTTGAGTATGATTAAATGAATAAATGAGTATGTTTAACTGATAATGCTTGGTTGAAGCCATGATTAAGAAAAGACAATAAGGCCTTAGAGATAACTCGACTAGGCTGAACTCTAGCCCTGGCGGTTTAGAAAGAGTTGGAAGAAGGGGAGAGTCCCCAATTCTTTCCTCGTTGAGTATTATGTTTTCTCTTGAATGAGAAAGCTACTATGCCAATAAAAGTAAAAAGGTTTTGACACATAGTGATAAGAATTGTATTGTTGAAGATGCAATTGAAATTTGTTTGTGTTGCACTTGTGGAAACATTTGAAGATAATATGATGAAGTGCATGAAGATATGCTAGGACATTTTGAAGATGTTTATGAATTCGAATGTTATGATACATGCATTTGGTTTAATATTATGACTAATATAATTGTGACTATGATGATGCATGCTATGTATAGAAAGGAATTGGATCTATTGAGGAAGACAATTGCCAATGACGGACAACCTCAAGCCGAGGATGACCAGGAGAAGGTTGTGGTTGAAAGATTGTTGACAAGACTGTGAAAATCCCGCTAAAGCACTATTGATGAGGTAGAGATCAGAAAGAGAGTGCTAGCAGCCAAGAAGAGGTATAAAAATGTTCATGCTTATGTGGCTCAGGGTATGAAATAATTCGGGTGAGAACCCCTTACGAAATATTTTATTGTCTCATGTTATGCGTGAAAATTGAAAGGGCAGCGGTATGCCATGGATACCCAAGTAAGGTATGATTCAGGAAGGAGAACCTAAATGATGGAGGTGTGAACCTATGGTAGTAAAGACCGATTGTAACCCTTGAAAGAATTCATGAACACACGGACCAATCAAGGAATGATTGGAAACAAAAGTGCTCATAGATAGCACGTTGCATGGAATTACTTCAAGGAAATGCATATTTCATGGAATTACTTCTGAGAAGAGATGTGATGGCTACTCACATTCGCAAGAAGATGGTTACAATGAGGCTCTGGAGGCCTTTTTACAATAATCGGGAATGCCAAAATTCCTAGACATCCAAAAACCTAACNCCGGGGTCATAACTTTTGCATACGATCTCCGTTTTAGGCGTGTGATAGCTCGTTGGAAAGGTATCATCGAGGAGATTCATTTTTGGGGCTCAATGATGCCTTTGGCTATCATTGAGAACCTTGATCTTGAAAAAACTTCATTTAGGCCCTCAAAATGGCCCCGGAAGTGAAAACCTGCTAAAAATAGTAAATTGCAAAAATGGCCAGAAAACTGTTTTGAGCCATTTGGAAAAGGTGGGTGGCCCCCGATATCCACCTGGATCAATAAAGGAAAGACAATGGATTTCCCATTGAGGAAGGAGGACCTTCCAACATTTCTACTCACATTGTATAGGTGTTAGAGAAAACCAAATTTGGATGGCCATGAGTGTTGGCACCCTGGTTATTAATGAAGGCATAATGCTTCAATGCATTCATGCAAAAAATTTAAGTTTCATGTGTACTAATTTGGGATCATGATCGGCCTATAGCAGGAGGCATGGTGCTATTGTAAGAATGAATGAAAACGAATAGGCCATGTGGTGGAGAGGTTGGTTAAGTTCCAACACACCATGGCCAAGAACCTTTCATAAAGTGTGACAAACTTGAAATCAATGCAAGGGTGCATTGGGTATGAATGTGGCCACAAATGTTGGTGCATTCATTAAAACCAATTGATATCTGAATCACATTTTGAAAATTTGGTAGGTTGGAATGATGCATAGGTAAGGGAAGATGTATCATTTCGCTTTGAGTCCTTGAATAGATTAAATGACCTAGACTGTTAGTATACTTGATTTTTGAAAAAGGTAATGTACACGAAAAACTAACAATTGTTTGGCTCTGTAAAGAATGAAATTGTAGGGAGGAAAGGGTGTTGGATATGGCAGTGTTGTAAGTCCATAAGGAAGACCGATTGCCTGTTGAGCCAAACTGCAAGGAATGGTATTTCCTTTTTGAGAAAGTAATTTAATTGTTAAGTATGCACAATTCTAAAATTGTTGTGACGATGTTTTAAAGGTGCAATAAAATGTATATGCATGGAAAACCTAACAAGTTGTTTGGCCGATTGAAGTTGACAGTGCAAGAAGCAAAGGGGTCGTGGATATGGCAGCATTGTAAGCCCATAAGAAAGGCCAATTGCCTGTTGAGCCAAATCGTTATGGAAAGGAAAGTCCCGTAATTATGAATCTGGTTTTTGTGCAGAACAAATATGAAAATAAATCATGAGATTTGAAAATCTATGGGTGACATATTTGTAATAAAATTCCGAAAGTTAGAATTTATAATGATGTCTCATGAATTTTGTATACCTGTGATACAGGTGAGAAGAAAAGACATGTCCAGAAAGGACAAATGAGGGCTGTCAAAGTTGAAGATGATGAACATGGCTACTACTGAGCCATGAAAACCCCATGATAAGCCATGATGGCCTGAAAATTATTGTGTTGAGGTAACAGAAGTCGGAGGTACACCTTGACAGAGCAAGTCTGATGGACGCCTCGATTATAAGACTCGATAGAGTCTCTAAAATTTTCTTGTGTGAGAAAACCTTGGCAGGGCAAGATGGATCACCCAAGGGACTGTATAGCAGTGAAGGGGATGCCTGAGCCTAGGCCTAGAGGGTGAGTGACCGAAAGGAAAAGGAGACTTTAATAATTCTTATAAACTATTGGGATCATGCACACAGTGGGTAGTTTCCCGTGCGGAAAAACCTTGGAAAGGAATATGAAATCATGATAGCTCTTGTGAACTATTGAATTGGAATCATGCACCCAATGGGTATGTCAAAGAAAGCGATGAGCATGCATAAAAAAACTACCATGTGGATACATATCCACAAACTACATAGATAAGTATTATGCTAAGATTATGAAATTTTCCTTTTGAATTTGGAACAACAGTAAGATGTTTTTGCACAAAATTGTGATTAATGTGCTTGTTGTCCAAGAATTATTGAAGGCAGATGACGAAGACTAAGATCTTGAAAGAGGACCTCACTGAGGACAAACGTCAAGACTTCTAAAGTGGTTGAATGAGAAAGGCGTAACAGGTGTTTTTGAGAAAGAACATTGAGGATAATGTTCCTTTAAGGGTGTTACACATTATTTTCATCATCCCTATGACCGTTAATGATGTAAACCTATCTGTTGCCTTCAGAGGGGTGAGTGGCCTGAGTTCCTGAAGAGAGAAGGGAGAAAAAAATTTCCTGAGAAAAGAATTTGCATTTTCCTTTGTAAAAGCCTTGTAAAAATGGAAGTTCGTAGGTTGCTATATAGACAGGGTGCGATAATGCCTAATTCTCGTAGGTTGCACCATAGCTAGGGTGCGAGATGTTCACAAGTTGCTCTATAGGCAGGGTGCAAGAATTCTTACACGTGGAAAAAAAAACATTTTCTCAAATCTTCTAGAAGGAGAAACTTCTATGGTGAGGTGCCATCTGAATGGTTTGGATCTTATTCACTTTCATGATTTAGTGGGATCATCCTAACCTCCTCACCTTATCCTCTTCAACTTATAAAAGGAGAGGAGTTCTCATGGAGAAAGTTAGCTTTGGTTGGCTTGGGATTATTAGCTTGGTTAGAGTGGCTTTGAGATTTGTTTTGTCAAGATAGATTGTGAGTAGTATCAGATCTATTCTCTCATAATTCTTGGAGTGAAAGTGTGTGGGGAACGAAGGAAAGTTGGAAGATACCTTACGACATCAAGGCCATGGTTGTAATCTCTCTTTCACATTTAATATGATACAGTAATATGATTATTTCCTATAAAGCTTGTTGTGTTTTATTGTATGATTCCTTGATCACATACATAGGTTTATATTGAGTTGATGTTATTACTACCACTTTGGTTGGTTGTGTTCTTTTGCAGGTTCATCATTGTATGAGCATTGGAATGGAGCTAGGATAGCGATGGCGAGAGGAAGCGACATTTAAATGGTATGTCACCCATCCCTCTTTAGTTATTAAATTCAATATTTAAAACTTAAGGAAAGCATCATGTTCTGGTGTGTTTTGTTCTAGATCTAGGTGGATCTATGGAGATCAGTTAGTGTCCACACCTACCGATTAGTCTGATAACAAAATTGGCGACTCCACTGGGGAATGAATTGTTTCCTAGTTAGTCTAGTTTCCCTTGCTTTGATTTCTTTTTTTCTGGTCTCTGAGGCTGTGGGAGATCCATCTAGACTCTCTGGATCTGAAATTTCACTCAAATTTAGTCCTTTTTCAAATTTTTTCTTGTTTATAGGCATTCTCGCACTGTACCCTTTAGTGGCCTACGAGAAACACCTGAGTTCTCACCTTGGTGTTAAGTCCAGTACGAACCCCTCGCTGTCAACTTCTATTCAGCCTGCGAGAATCTTTGATTCTCGCACTGTAATACACTGCTTAGCCTGCGAACTTGTTTGTAAAATTTTTTGGATTGGGTCTTGTCATTTTTTGATGCCCATTTTTTCTTTCAACAACTGGATTGAACTTTTGGAGCCTATATTGATCTATTTATAGTCTTCTTGACATTCTTTGAGTTGCTTTTATCCATCTTTGCTTTGTTTGGTTTTGAAGGATTAGTCTCTTGCTTTGAGTGTCTTTTACTTACAAAGCATGTGTTTTCTTTAGAATTGTTTTGGGAAAGATCAGATTTCTTCTGAATAGTTAGTTTTAAAAGAGAACTTTTAGTTTGGGTTTCTTTGTTTTAAGAAAGTTCATTATTTCTTTTAGTGAAATTTTTGAAACAAAAAGATTTAATTTCTTGCTTTATATTAGATTGGAGGCATCCTTGCATTTCAAGTAGCAAAATTGCATGATTCTTGGCATTTTTTGATCTTAAATTATGAAAACATTTCTCCCTCATGGCTATGGGGGGCCATGAATCGTGCATTGGTGTACAGTACCTTTTTCTCATTTCTTGAGAATATTGATATTGATGAGTTTTAAGATTTTGGGATGTTGTTCATCTGGGAATGATAAATGTTTTCTCCTTCTCGTAGCATAGCTTTCATCGAAATGAAAAGATTGCATCTTCATCTCTTTGCATAATTTTCAAGTCGGTCAAAACACCATATTTTCCACGCCATTTTCCTATTGAGTAAAAATAGCCATAAAATAAAGCGCTTATAAAAACTGATTAGATATTTTTTATCTTTCCTGGTAGCAAACCTACAATAGATTAGTTGTAGGTCTTTGGAATAGGTGTGAAAGATAACTTTCCAAAGTTGCAAACAAACATAGAATCTTGAGTTAGGGAGTGGTTAAATCCACTTATTACATTTTGTCTTGGGAATCCCTTCTAACACAAGGGTCAATCACGAGGTCTCATTGAGACTAGCAGAGTTACTCACCCTGCTTTGTTGGTCTTGGTGTAGAGATTATGTGTATTATGGGGGTTGCTTGAGAGGTATACCCACAATGATGAGTGGAATCCTTTCAATTTGATTTCGAGCTAGATACCCTACCCTTGCACGTGGATCGGACTGTTGACTGTTTCCCCAGGCATCACTGTAGTGATTGGTAACTTTAGTGGCTTATCTCTCTAGGTTCTTTACACGAGGTGACTGTGGAGGGGTAATTCTTCACGGTACCTGGAATCGACATTGGCCAAACTCACTCGAGCTCCTTGGAGGGTATACCCATGATTATGTGTGGGAGATTGCACCAGGGTGTAAGTCCGTTAAGAAGGTTGTCAACTTAACTTTTCTACCCGCTCTATCTCAGCCCCTTCTTACATTGTTCCGCAACGTTGGATTTCATCACCAACTAGTGTGCTCATTGTAAGAAGGTTCTGTTTGTTTGCTTGCTTCCTAGATTTTTAGTGTGTGTTGTTTGTTTTCCCTAGCAGAATCTAGGTTGGACTTATTTAATGGCGTCAATTCCTGGAATGGCCACTGAAGGAACCCCTGCTCCAAGGGAACCTTTTGTTTTTCCTTCTTATGGAAACATTGGTCCTCCTCACATCGCTACTTTGAGCCTTCCAGGCCTCACTATTGGATTACCGGTATGGTTGTTTTTCATTCAGGTAATCTTGAATGCAGTTTGTGCTTTAGTCACAAGCACTTCCCCCCAAGAGCATCAACCTCATGTTGATCCTTCACCTTCTTCACCAGTAAGGTCTTCTTAACCTTCTTTGCTTGCAATGTCGCCTTCCATTTCATCTTCTTCATCGGGTGGAAGTTCTGAAGCTAGTAATCCGATGAATAAGAAGAATAAGAAAAGAAAGATTAAGAAAAAGAAAGATAAGCGAGGGTCAAAACCTCCAATCATTGTCAAACATGTTGGAAAACAACTAGTTACCGTTAATCGTTCTAGGAGTGTTGATGATGTCAAGATCACCCAAACAACTCGTAAGCCCAAGTAACCTTGCAAGCTTTGTAAGGGTATCCATCTTCTTAAGGAATGCGCGGGTCTATCCAAGGTTATAGAAGCATGGTCTACACATCCTCGCCAACCTATGTTGCTAGCCTCTGAACAACATGTTGATGACCTCCCGTCAACTAGTCACAATACCGTTGGGAAGAAGGAAAGTAGAGTCAAGTTCCCATGCATGTTATGCAAAGGGAGTCATCTCAGTCACCTTTGCCCTTGTATGGACGAAGCCTCTAAATTACTGGAAGACATGACTATTTCACAACCTCAACTTCTAGCTGCTTACCATAAGCTTTCTCTCAACCCTCCAATAGTTGATGGAATGATCACTCCGGTCCCTTCACCGGTCAATCCGGTTGATCATGTCGTCAATCTGGTCATGTCCTTAGTTGAACCAGTTGAAAAAGTGGTTGATCCGATACCATCCTTGGTCAATCTCGTTCTCCCCTCAGAGAATGAAACTAAAGAGATCGATCTGATCCCATCCTCGGTCGATGCCACTCTCCCATTAAAGAGTGTCACCCAAGTGCTCGATCCGTTTACACCTGTCGACCCCATTCTCCCCTTGGAGAATGAAACCCAAGTGGTTGATCTGAACTCATCATCGGTCGATCCTACTCTCCCGCTGGAGAGTAAACCCGATACTGCCCATGTTTTTCTTGTTGTTACAGAATCTTTCGTGCCGAGGGGTATTCTCCTTCTCTCGTAGGACCCCCTCCAAGTAATGAGGCCATTCGTTTTGATTGGGGTGTGCTAACTGGACCTCGTCTTCCCTCTCACATTCCTTTCCAGATTACAGTACAGGTTTTTGGTCTATATGTTCCTCATACACTGATAGATGAAGGTGCGTCCATTAGTATTTTGTCCTCTATTGCTTGGTAGGCTTTGGGTTGTCCTCAGCTTGTGCTAGTTACGCAAAATCTGTTAGCTTTTAATAGAAGAACCAATCAACCTTTAGGGACCCTTCCTCAGTTTCTTGTAACTTTGGGAGGGAAAAATATCTTTATTGACGTCATGGTAGTCCAAGACCCCTTGGATTTTTCTTTACTCCTTGGGAGAGATTGTGTCTATGCCATGAAAGCTATTGTGTCTACTCTTTTTCAGGTGATATCTTTCCCTCACGATGGACGAGTTGTGTCTATTGATCAAATTTTAGTCATTGACCCTGACTGGATTGCCTCCCTAAATGTTTCTTACATGCAAATGGTATCACCCCCACCATAGGTCAATTATGTGGCATTGTCTCCCATGGCTTCGAATTCTGATGACTTAGATCCAGTAGTTGACATGGTGATCTCTTCGATAGGGTTGCTAGAGCCTGATCTCTTTACTCCTATCATGACCGTCGACATGGTGTCCTTCCAGAGTGTGTTTCTTCCTTCTAGTGAAGACCTCTTGGAAGCCATGACCGAGTTTTGTCCCTTGACACGGTGTGATTCCGGAGAATTGTCCTCTTGGAATCCATGATCAAGAAACCACTTTCAAGGATAGGTTTTGCATCTCTGAGGCAACCTCGTTAAAAAATGAAACAGAGGTCTTTGAGCAGGGTTTTTTTATTTCAAACTCGTTAAAAAATGAAACCACATTCGAGGATAGTTTTTGCGTCTCTGAGGCAACCTCATTAAAAAATGAAACAGAGGTCTTTGAGCATAGTTTTCTACTTTCACACTTGTTAAAAAATAAAACCACTTTCGAGGATAGTTTTTGCATCTCTGTGG
>JASDQU010588679.1:22403-35282 GCA_032191745.1 Picea mariana
CATAGGAAATTTGAGCAGAGGCCTCTGAGGGTTTAATCTCTACAGGAATCTTGTTGTACATCTTATTAAATCTTTTGGAGAAGTCTGAGACAGACTCCCCTTCCATCTTCCTCAGAGACCCAAAATCTGTCATGTAATACATATAATCTTTTCTATCTCCCCACTGCCTCAGGAAAATATTATCCAAGGCTTCGATGCCAGCAATAGATCCAGGGGCCAGGCCTCGGAACCACTTCCTCACTTCTCCATCTAGGCTCTGGACAAAGACTCTCCTCTATACATCTTCACTTTCGATATTCAAGTTGTCTGCATAAATGTAAAAAGAAGCCAAGTGCTCCTCAGTAGTTATGTCTCCCTCCCCACTGAACTTGGGCATGTACTTCAAGTAGTCTCCAGCAGAGAGGGGGTTCAGAGGATGGGGCAGAATCAAAGGAGCGTATCTGGAAGAAACTATGGCATCCATTATATTCGGAGGGGGATTAGCACCAGCCATAGGGATATTAGGTAGAGGAGAGCTCGGAGGAGAAGGAGTATGAACAGGAGATGTCGGAACAGAGATTCTTGGAGGAGACAACGGGGAAAAAAGAGAGAAAGCCAAGGGACCTGAGTGTGCAGATGCTTCTCTCCGTACAACAATAAAAGGAGGGGTAGTGAAATATTCGGAAGCTTGAGGTCTATGATGAGGCAAGACCTCTATGGAGGAGGGAGTGACAAGGATTTCTCTTTCTGATACCAGACCAGGAGGAGAAAACTCAGCAGGAACACTCCCAAAATTCAGAAGACAGGAAACTTCGGAAGAAGGTTGACTACGAAGCTGCGAATAAGAAAATGGAGTTCTTACAGAAGGGGAGGGCGTATTACCTGTTTCAGCGACGGAAACTTATTTTGTAGCTCTCTTTCCCTTTCTGCGCACTGCTTCTGCGTCAACCTCTGGTGTAGCTAAAGGCAAGTGTGGATTAGACCTTGTGTGTCTGCCTCTCGAAGCCACAGTTGATAGAGCAAGTTCTTCCCAGTGGAGTCATCACAATGGAGTCGCCAAGTGCACAGTAGCAATCTTCAAGTTCTGATATCTGATGCACCTTCAGAATCAGTTGATCTTTGTCATTCAATCCCGGGGAAAATATTCAACATCGTCCCCAGCAACGGCGCCAGAAATGTTGGAGCTGGAAGTCACCCCTGGATTGCTAGCAGGAGCAGAGCCTGACGCCCATCAGTTTAATGTCACGATTTGTTTGAAAGGGGTGATCAAATGGAAGTGAACTCGAAACAATCTTCTCAACTCAAAAACTAGGCCAGGCATGCATGAACAAGTGAGGTCTTGATAAACTTCAAACAGTGAGTTGCAATAAAGGGTGAGTAGGGGGAAGACTTCATGAGAAGGGTGCGAGGGTCTGCCATAAACGTTAGGTTCATAACAAACTGAAGAAGAAAGAATTCAAACAAAAGATCCCCTTATATTCAAACACAAAAGACTAGAGAATACAATGATGCCACAACAAATACTTTATCATAACAAAATCGCAGTAATCCACGCGAATCCTTCGACTGTGAACTCTCTGGCATGAGATGAAACATAGATGGAAAAGAAGAACTATTTGTTATAAACCAAGAAGTCTGAAACACAAATACATGACCAGGAAACCAGAATATTCACTGAAACTACACAGTCGGGAGCTAAGCTCTACCATCGATAGATACAAAAATGGAAAAAATGCCTACATATACTCAAAATATCAACAGCAGCAGGACCAAGATACTGCATTGAAGGCTTTGCATCTGCATGGCTTCTGACACTCTGTAGCTGCAATCTTTGAATGGTCATGCAACTTATGGCAGATTTGATCGATCTTCTGACAGTTTCATCGACGAATCGACGTGCCTTTAATTCATTGTAGGATGTCCCCATTATGGCGGAGACGATGTCTAACCACCACCAACCGCTTCAATAACTGCTTTCTTGGGATCAAGGATGATCTGGCCAACTCAGCACCTTGGGATGTGGAAGACTTCTCACGCTACCACCTGGAATGACTGAATGACTTGAGGGATAAGCATGGAGGCTTTTAAGCGAATGACGGGGCGCCTGATAGGGGTGATGGAAAATGGTTCATGACGAAAGATATTAGACGGAAGGGGGGAAGACGAAGGATAATACACTCACTTTTTGGTGAGGGGCTGATGTGGAAAGGAGTGGGACACATGGAAAATGACAAGTGGATAGTGAGAAAGGAGCTGGACCACGCGGACCTAAGAGTGGAGGTAGATGGGTGACACGTGGCAGCAGGAGAAAGGTGGGTCAGAAAGATGACAAGGCAGGAGGAGGGCCCATGCTGGTTAAAAACAGAGCGACTGGGAGAGACGAAGGTGTCCAAGCGCCGTTGATTTGGGCGCTGTAATCTCAGCCGTTGGAAACTGCTCGCTCAATTCCGGACCCCCCCCCCTCCGTTTAAAGGTAGAAAGGCAGGGGGGGTCCGGAATGGTCTTTATCACCGTTGATCCGGGTGCGCTGATCTGCACCATTGGAGAGGTGCGCCCCCGATTCCAGACCCCCCCCCCGCTTAAAGGTAGAACGGTAGGGGGGGTCCGGAATCCAACATGCGCCGTTGATCCGGGCGCGCAAATCGTTGCCGTTCGAATTTGCTCGTGATTTACTTTGGGTGCATTATCATCCGAAACCTTGGACAAGTGGGTTTTTAACCCATTCTTTTTGCGTTCTATCCCCCCTTACAAGAAATATCGCTAACACTATGGAATTTCATAGCATCATTTTTCAGTGGTAGTTACACCACTCCACACCATAACAATGAGCAGTAAGAGTTTCTAGTGGGGAGAGAATCAACAAAAAGCTTGCAACAATATAAAAAAAAAGATTAGTCAAGCATCTGTTCTCATATTTCCTAACTTGTATAAGTGTTTCTAAGTGGATACAAATGCAAGTGTGCATGATATGGGAGTAGTTTTGATGCAAGGAGGTAATTGAATATGCTATCATTATGAGATGTTTCATGGGAAATTTTTAAACTACTCTTCATATGATAAGGAAATCTATGTCCTAATTCAAGCTATTGAGAAGTGGAATCACTATCTAATGGGAAAGAAAACCATTATACACAATGATCATGAGCCACTACAATATTTGTAGGCCTAGACTAAGCTACAACAAACCAAACATTACAAGTGGATGGGGTTTTTGTAATAATTTCATCTAGGCATTAGGTATAATAAGGGTGACACAAATAAGTTGGAAGACATTCTTTCAAGGCCATCCACATCCAATATTACAGCTTTTGGAACTCTTATGAAGATGGAGCCTTTTACCCATGATGCATACCAAGAGGCATATATATAAGATGGGGACTTTAACGATGTGTTTCAACAAACTATTATCGCATAAAGTTGTCAAACATCATAAGTTTTTGTTGTGACTACCCAAGTCTTCACCCCTTCTTTGTCTCTCTCTTTTTCACACACCATTCCTTGTATTTTTTCCCTTTTGGTTGATAAAGTCAATCTCCCTTTTTGATCAATGATTTGGTTTCCCTTAGTATCTTGTTTGACTGATCCTTGGCTCAAGGTTTTTTTTGTTTTCTTTAAAGGATGAATAGATATTGTAATTTTGGTCAAATTATTGGTCGTCATGTTTTCCATTGATTAATCTCATAGAAGGTCATCCAATTCCTTTGTTTGCATAGGTATCAACCTTAAGCACAAAACACAACATTCAAAGCAACCCATTTTGGGCTTAAAATGCAAGCAACGGTCAGGTTCAATTTTTGACAGTAGAGATCCCATGAATAGTTCATATCAGTGGCTCTCGGGTGATCAGGATATTAAAGTAGCGCAAGGATTAACGACTAGAAAGAGGAGCTGAAGTCTTGAAGTAAATATGAGCCATTGAATGCTGAGGACACACATCAGTGGATCTCATGCTTCGAAATATTTACTTCGGAGGATTTCACAAGAAAGAAGAAAAAAAATCTTGAAGCCCAAACTCTCGAAGTAAATATTGGTTGTCTGAACCTAGAGGACAAGTGGAGGCAAATCCCTCTCTTTAGAGATTTGACACTTCGAAGGATTGTGGAAGTTACAGATTAAAAAGTTCCAAAGAGCCGAAGCCCGAAATCCTAAAATAATTGAGGACCGCTGATCTCAAAACAACAAGGACCGTTGATCTTGGAAGCAACCCTGAAGTTCTAAAGGTCCCAAAGTAAACTAGGCCATCCAAAGAACAAGGACATGTGGCACTAGATCTCACACTTCGAAAATTCAACACTTTAGAGGATTGTAAGAGCTATGCATTGAAAAGGCCCGAAGCCTGAAATCTCGAAGTAGTTGTGAGCCATTGATCTTCATAGCAGCAAGTAGATTCCATCCAAGAGATGCGCATGGAAAAAGTGGGGCTTTCCCATATCATATATAGCGATCGGATCAACGACTGGCGTGTATTCATCATGTAAAAATTGCACGAGGATTAGTGGCTAGGCAGAAGCCTCGAAGTTGAATATCATGCGACACACATCCTTCTCCATTGGATGATCAATATTTACTTTGGGAATCCAGACTTTGGGAGTCTCGACTTATCCCATCTCGCTTTCTAGGATTGTTTTCTCCTGAAGTCTACAGATCCCTGACGTGTGTCCTCAGATTAATGGTCGTCGTTCACTTTGGAGCCCCAACTCTACATACAGACTGCGCCCGAGCTCTGAAGTGCCAAGGTATGTGGAAGTCATCATTTCAGATAGGTGGTGCTCCTATCATTCATGACACCTGGCATGCATATGGAAATTACACTTGGCACTCAGTCCAAGCACCTTTGGGCATATCATCCGCTTGTTTCTAAGTGACACATGTTAGATCTCTTTTCATGACACATCAAAATCATGACGTCCATCCACCACATTAGATCATCCTATGGTAGGTCTTCTTGTTCAGGGCCAAAGTAGCACCATCTCCAAGAATAGTTATAATGACCCTAAAGTTGGCAGGTGGATAAACTTTAGTGATGTCTCTAAATTAAGCAGGTGCTCCCAGATCATAGATCGTGATCAGATTAATGACCACGTTTCATTGTGGGGACGCAACATGCTCGAACGATAAAATTATTGAACGGTCCCACAATTGAAACCATGATAGAGAGAAATAGCTACATGGCAGAAGGTGGTGGATTGTGGGCTCAAAAGCAGTGTGAATCCAAACCTCCTTTGATGGCCCCACAATCACGTGCCCATTTAGAAGAAAATACAAAAGCAGCATGTGGCAGACCCTTAGGCATTAAGCCCCATCCTGGTCCTGATGAAGGATTAGTTAATGAATAAGGAGTGGTAGTTGGAACCTCGACTCACTCCATAAATAAAATATGTGGAGGGTCTGACCATGGAGACAGAGATTTCAGCCTTAGGTACCACGGTGGATGAGTTTTCCTACAGGCCCATGCTGAGTTGAATTTGCATCTGACCAAAGGATGCACACACAATCTGATAGAAGAAGGCACAGACGAAAGGCTTTGAATGGAATGGTCATATCACACCCCTAGTAGTTGTTGACTTATTTGAGTATAAATAGAGCAGTTCAATATTTTTTTACGATCGTCAACTAGTTGATTCGAGCTCCCTATTGTGTATTTTTATGCCAAAATTGTTCTCTGGTTATGTATCAATTTTGATACTTTCACATTAATAGAAGTCAACTTCTTTCATCTCTTTGTTTAAACTATGATAAAACACTCGGCCATGGAGGACCCATTCAAGGGTTGTGGTTCTATTGTAATGTAGGTTTGATTACATTAGTGTTGTGACTGGTTTTAGTCAGCTTCCTTTTTATTTTATTTCCCCTTATGCTGAAAGGCTCGGGCATGGAGGATCTAGTCGAGTTGTTGTAGTTTCATGATGATGTAGGTTTGATTATTATGCTGCTGTGACATATTTCAGTGTCTGAAACTTGATTTCAAGAGTGCTCTTGAGCCTGAGTTTTTATTCACCAAGCTACTTGAAAGTCGGATGCCCATAGCATTATTTTTCACCTCTCTTACTAATTCTTCCTTCTGCTCACACTTAAACTCAAATCATTGACTAAAGTTAATGAGGACCTCACTTCCCTCTGTGTTGCTTGTCCGGTTTCAGTGTTAAAATCATTCTTGTACTGAGTTTCATCCATTTGACCTCCACTCATAAACCAACATCCACCAAACATTCTCATGGGTACTGGGCTTATCCTCTTGCAATATAAGGGTGACTCTCAGTGCTAACATTCATGGTGTCATTTTCAGAGAACAAATTGAAGACATTTCCCTAAGATAGAACGACAAAGAAATTTTGATTCTGAAGGTGCATTGGAAATCAATAACTTGAAGATTGCAACTTGCACCTGACAACTCCACTATTTCAGTTATGGCTCCCAAAAGCAGACACATGGGATCTAGTCCACAACTGCCTTTGGCTACACATGAAGCTGACCCAAAAAATATTATCAGAAAATAAAAGACCTCTCAAGAAGGGATTTCAACTGTCGTACCAGGTGATTCTGGTAATTTACATTATTCTTATTCAAGAACTCTAGTAGCTGCATCTAATTCTCCTTTTATACCATCTGTTGGAGTTTTCAGAAGTTTAAATTTTGGAAGTGTCCCTGCTGAATTATCCCCTTCTAGGCCTTATTTAGAATAAAGTTTTGAAACCCCTATTTCCCCTGAGATTGTAAAGTGGTTTAGACCCAGAAACTTAGAAGATTGTCCCACCTTATGTTTTCCTACTCCTCCTCCTGTCATAGTCATTGCCTCTAAAGAGGGGGAAACTTATTTTCCCTTGAACCCCATATCCTTCTCCAACAACACTCATCTATTTCCACTTTCTCCTAGAAATACAGCTGCAGTCCTACCTGCCAAGACTCCATCTCCTCCTGTTTCTCCTACAGTTCACATCCCAATGGCAGGTGCTAATCCTCATAGAAACACAATGGATGCCATTGTGGTTGCTAGGTATGCCCCTCTTGTTTTACCTTAGCCTATGAATTCCCTCCCAATTGGATATTACGTCAAGTACATGCCCAAGTTTATAGGAGAGGAAGACATAACTACTAAAGAACACCTTTCATATTTTTACAGTTATGCAGATGATCTTAATATTGAAAATGAAGATGTCTGGTTGAGAGTTTTTGTACAGAGCCTTGATGGTGAGGCTAAAAAATTGTTCAGGGGATTGACTCCTAGATCTATTGATGGGATTGAAACTCTAGATGATGCATTTTTAATACACTGGGGGGATAAAAATTATTTCATGTATTATATTATAGAGTTTGGGTCACTTAAGAGAGAAGAGGAGGAATTTGTCTCACACTTCTCCAAGAGATTTAATAAGATGTACAATATGATACCTATTGATATTAAGCCCACTGAAACCTTTGCCAAGATCACTTATGCTAGTGCTTTTGACCCTGAGTTTTTTCTCCTGTTGAGAGAAAGAAGAGCTACCCCCTTGGCTCATATGCAAGATGCAACCCTTGAAGTAGAATCCAATATATCGACAGTTGATAAGCTTATGAGTAAGGTTGATAGAGACAGGAKAAAAGGTAGGGCTGAAGMTTTGAACTCTAGTTCCTCTTCTTCCCACCCTCAAGTTGATGAKTTAACAAAGATGGTAAAATCACTTTCTGCAGAAATGGAGAAATTAAAATTTGGGGGTAAACARGGMTATAAGAATGCCCAAAATACTGAAAACATGGGTAATTTYAGGAGATCAAATAATGCCCCTCAGATCATCTAGAGGGATCAAAGAAATAGCGATAGGGRTGATAAAAAAATCCAATCCAATCCCCTCTCCAAAATAACCTAGTTACTAATGAGGAAGGAGAGGAAGAAGAAACTGATCCTGAAATCCATTGTCTTGGTGACATCTCTTCATYCCCTCATTTAACTCARTATGCATATAAAGAGCCCCTCATGGATAGACAACTAAATGAGTTGAGAAAAGGGGAAAGGACCAGTGGMAATCCAAATAGATACAACCTCAGGTCCAAGAAGAAAGAGGGAAAGCCTGACATTCCTGAGMAGTTGTTACATTTTGGTCACTCTAGTGATCCTTTTACAACATGTGTTCATGTTCCCAAAAGAACCTTTCTTCATGAGGAAAGTGACTGGATTTATCTTCTAAAAAACCCTATTAAAGAAGATAGCCGCAGGCTGCACTATTCGTAGGATGCGACGATGCCTGATCATTGCATTCTATCCTGAAAATGATTTGTGATGTTTCCGTAGGTTGTCATATAGCCAGGGTTTGGCGATGCTGAAAGACTAAGAAAAGGCCGAGGTTCACGAAAGTTCTAGAATGGTATCTTCTAGAATATGAGGTGGCATCCATATTGTTGGGATCCTACTCGCTTCTTTGATTTTGTGGGATCATCCTAATTTCTTTAACCATCTCTCTTTCTCCTATATAAGGATGGACTTCTCATGGAAAAGGTTAAGCAAGGAATTAAGGTTAAGAAAGGAATAAGATGATAATTGTGTGAGTAATTCTACTTCAATTGATGCTTGAGGTCTTCATTTCAGTCCATCAAGTTATTGTGGATCATCATGCAAGTTTGGAGCAAGTGTGTGTGTTGGAGAAAAGGGCCATTGAAAGGGAACCTTGCAACATCAAGGATGCTTGTTTGTATCTTCCACTTTTACTTAATATAATACAATAGCATGTTTCTTTCCCATAAAATCATTCTCATTTGATTGCATGACTCCTTGATCAAATGCATAAGTTTTCATTGAATATACTATTATTTCTTTCACTTTGGTTGGTTTGTGTTTTATTGCAGATCCAATATAATAAGAGCACCGGGGTGGAGCAAGGGTAACAAAGATACAAGGAAGCGATATTCAAAGGTATGCCACTCATCTCTTGTTGGATAGTAAATTCAATGATTAGAGCTTATGGAAAGCGTCATGGCATGTCTTGTTTTGTTCTAGATCTAGGTGGATCTAGGGAGATCAGTTTATGTTAGCATTTACCAATTAATCCAATAAAAAAATTGGCGACCATACTGGGGATACGACTTGTTTTGGTTTTTTGATATCCATTTTCCTTTATCCTACCTCCTTTCATTTTAGTCCATTCTTTGAGTCTGTGGGTGATCCATCTGGACTCTCTGGGTCTTAAAGTTCCTTTAGAATCTTTGTCCTTTTTCCATTTTTTCTTTTCTTATAGAGATAGCCACAATGTATTCGTATACATCATGCGATGTTCCTGGATCGCTGCATCCTGATTGTTTGATTCAATGTAGAATATCCACATTCTATCCCATAGCTATCTTGCAAAGAGCTCTTTTCACCACACTGTACCTTACTACTGGGCTGCGACGTTTCCTGTGGAATTTTTTGGATTAGGCCTTTTTGTCTTCTGTCACCCAATTTTTCTTTGATCACCTGGAAAGAACTTTTGGTGCCAATATTTGACTATTTTCTGATTTTAAGACTTGTTGTTGATTGGTTTTCAGAGATTGAAAGCCCTTCTTTATCATTTTACAAGTTTTTACTTCTTGATTTTTGTCAACAAGGATATAATCTTTGGATCCATATATGAGTGCTTGATTGATAAAAGTCTTTGATTTGATTTAATGTTTTGGATTGTTCTAGATTTTATGGATTGCTTATTGATTGGAAAATTATTTTTGTTTGCATTTAACGAAACACTTTCTTGTCATCCTTATTTTTATCTTCATTCAAAGTTTGATTTTGGTATTTGTTGAATGTATCTATCTTCTTTGATTAATTTTCCTTTATTCATTATATATCTGACTTGGTTTTGGAAAGGAAGAATTAAATTCATTTATTGTTTTTAAGTAATCGCTCATAAGAAAAAATTTTGCATTCAATTTTTTTTTAAGCATTCATAGCTTATGATTGTTTGGAATTGTGTTCATTCAAGAAAAATAAATTACATTTCGTAGTTTTTGTGCTTCCAAAGAAATACCTTCTCCCTACTGTAATTATAGTTCATCGAACTGAAAGATTGCATCCTTCATCTCTTCTTACATATTATTGGGTCAAGGTCTATGTTACACATCAAAATTACTCATTACGACAATGGCCTAGTGTCGTCATTATCAATATTAGAAGTGTCGCATTTTGGTCACAAGTGTCGCAAGTGTCAGAAAAAGCATACTGCCATACTGTCTATGTCATGCCTATAACGACATTGGAGAGACACTTGAAACACCTCAAACCACTGATTTGGAAGAAGAGGAATGGGTTAACAGAGTTTATAAACCCTTTTCCACTAGAAAATCCACTCAAAAGTCATTTTTGGAGAGGACCACTCCCCTATACACCGACAAGGAGCGCTGGCGCTCCCTGGCCTTCTTTGGGGGAGAGTCATAATGCTCTGGTGCCCCTTTTGGGGGAGTGCTACCTTTTCTGGGAGAAATTTGGTTTGTTGAGAAGAATGAGGGAAAGATCCCCTCAATATATGAAGGTGGTTGGATTCGAATATGATCTCAAGGCATGATCTTAAGGAAGTTCTTCAACTAAAGGAGAGAAATACTCAACTTATCCCAAAGATCTCTCAAGTGGCTGGGTATTTCCAAGATTATATAAAGAGTCCTTCTCATGGTGAAAGGGGAGGAAAGATTGGAGGTATGAAACCTATGATCTCATAGGCAACATACAGTACAGAAGGAAAGATTGGAGGTATGAAACCTATGTTATCATAGGCAACATACAATATAGATGGAAAGTATTGTGAAGCATCTAACTTATGATCTCATGAGGAAGATGTCATTTGGAACATCAACATTCCATGTGTGGACTGTTTAAGAAAGGGTTTGGAAAATGAGAACTCGATGAAGCTTCTGCACTCACATCTATGGTTGTAAGTAACATTTTGTTCTCATTAATACAATCAATGCTTGGCCTGTTTCTTTCAAACTTGTACTTGTTCCATATAAGTTTGTCTACAGTAGATGGATCTATGTTTGAGCTAATCTTAGTAGAATAGGAAGTATTTTGTACCTTTGTTTGTTTTGCAAGACCTATCAAGGAGCTCAAGATCAAATCACAGCCTGGACTTTGCAAGGAAAAACACCATTCATAAGGTACATATCTTCCTCTTTCTCTTTCATTCATTAGCTTTATTAGATCTAAAAGGAAGTCAGTGTCCATGTTAAGCACTTTCTGTCTTGGTCTTAAAAGTATAGGGACCTCGAGAGAATCCACTTGTCCGCATCGAGATTTCTCTTCAATAGTCTCATACAACATCAGTTTCATATCCATCTCCCTCTTGAGTAAACAACAACCTCTAAAACACTGCGTAATTTTAAAATTCATTAGTAACTTTTATTTTCTAGAAACTCTTCTCACCAACATTAGCTAGGCTAGCGCTTTGGAATAGGTTGTGAGGCACACTCTCCAAAGAACCAAATACACTGTATCATATTCTTATAGGGAGTGTTCAAATCCACTTGCAACATTTTGTCCTGGGAATCCCTTCTAACACAAGGGTCAAACCTGAGGTCGCATTAAGACTGGAAGAGTTACTCACTCTCTTTGTTGGTCTTGGTGTAGATATTGTGTGTATTACAGGGGTCACTTGAAGGTATACCCACAATTATGATTGGAAGCCTTTTGAGTTTATTTTGGGCCAGATACCTTGCCCTTGCATGTGGATCAGACTATCGACTGTTTCCCCAAGCATCACCATTGATCTTGGTAACCTTAGTAGCCTATATCTTTAGGGTCTTACATGAGGTGACTGTGGAGGGGAAAGTCTTCATGGTACCTAGAATCGACGTTGGCCAGACTCACTCGGGATCCTTGGAGGGTATACCCACGATTATGTGTAGGAGCTTGCACCAGGGTGTAAGTTYGTTAAGTAGGTTGTCAACATAACTTATCCACCCGCTCTGTCCTAGCCCTTTCTTGTCTTGACTTCACGATGTTGGATTTCATCACCAACAAGTGACTTTGGAATAAGAAGGTTTGTTTTCTTGGTTTGATTTCTAGATTTTATTAGCGAGTGTTGTTTGTTTCCATAGTTGTCCATAGATTTTTTCCATAAAATTTTTGGTTCGGCCAACATTGACCCTCCACACTGTTCACATAGGATGCAAGGGTTACCCCCAGAACATCCAGAAGGTTACCTCCCTTTGTATCCTAATTTACCAGAGGGCTCTCCTAAGCAGAGAATGGTCCAGGACAACATAACCTCACAAGTGGAAAATTCCAATTCTTTAGAAGATTTCTGAATTACTTTCGATTATCTAGAGGCTTTCTGACTTCCTCCAAATCCGTTACCATATTCTGGATACGAGAGATGTATTCTCTGGATGAATTCATCAAGAGAACTTGTTGTTGAAACTTCTGGAACACCGACTGGACCCCATACAGGCCCTGGAGTAGAGAATCCCCTTTTTCCTAGTGACCTATTTAGAGCCCCACCTCGCACTGTGCTGGAACTTTATGACAACTTGGGGGTGGGTCTTGATTCACCTATCATATCACAACTACCTAAAATGTCTGTTACCTACAAGGTACCATTAAACCAATTTGTTGGTACAACTAGCAATACCACCATCGTTCCAGACACACAGTCAGTTGGTCCTGGCTTGATGTTTTCTCTCCAGATGGCCCATTCAACTATGGTTCCACATGCTATGACTATTCCTACCGGGAATGTGGTGGTTAAAAAAGCTCCCATTGGAAGACCAGTTTCATATAGACCTATTACGTCACTTCCCCCTGGGTATCATTCTTTGAATACTTCCATCGCCATCCCTACCCAGGTTCCATCTAGAGTTTCTGGACTTTTTGTTCCTCCTGGGTACAATGTTGCTATTGGTTTTGTTCCTACACCTTCCTAGGTCCTCTTCAAAGGGTCTTATCCACCTTTTCTTGGGGGATCT
>JASDQU010588679.1:35503-46286 GCA_032191745.1 Picea mariana
AATTTTTCTGGGACACCAAATCTAGATAATATATTATCCTTCAGGAATTGAATAAGTTGCTCTAAATCAACAAATTTCAATTCTACAGCCTTTGGCCATTTTGTGAAATAATCAGTGGCAATGAGGACATATGAATGCCCTTTAATTGACTTTGGATTAATATGGCCAATAACATCCAAACCTCATTGTGCAAATGGACTTTCAACTAAAATAGATTTTAAAGGCATAGCTGCTCTTTTCATTTTTCCATAAATTGTTTGACAAGGAAGACATTTTCTGATCATTGCATAGGTATCTTTGAAAATAGTTGGCCAATCATAACCAACTCTGATAATCCTATGAGTAGTCACTATGAGTAGTCACCGGTTGTAATAAAATCTCCATATTTGGAAAGGGATAATTATCCTTGATAGATGCTTAATTGACATCTCGGAAGTCAACATAGAATCAAAATTTTCCATTCTTTTTCTTAACCACCATTGGGTTTGAGATCCATTTTGAATGTCTAATTGAAAAAAAAATCCCATCCTTTTCCATATTTTGCAGCTCCAATTTGACCAAAGGTTTCAATTTAGGATTAATCACCCTTAATTTTTCCAGAAAGTTTGGAACCTTCTTTGAGTGGTGTTACACATCAAAATTACTCATTACGACAATGGCCTAGTGTTGTCATTATCAATATTACAAGTGTCGCATTATGTTCACAAGTGTCGCAAGTGTTAGAAAAAGCATACTGCCATACTGTCTATGTCATGCCTGTAACGACATCAGAAGGACACTTTAAACACCTCAAACAACTGATTTGGAAGAAGAGGAATGGGTTAACATAGTTTATAAACCTTTTGCCACTGGAAAATCCACTCAAAAGACATTTTTGGAGAGGAGAGCTCCCCTATACACTAATAGGGAGCACTGGCACTCTCTGCACCCTTTTAGGGGAGCGCTATAGCACTCTGGTGCCCCTTTTGGGGAAGCACTACCTTTTCTGAGCGAGTTTTGACTTATTGAGGAAAATCAGGAAGAGATCCCTTCAATTTCTGAAGGTAGTTGGATTCGAATCCTTGGTCAAGCCATGATCTCAGGGAAGATTCATAACTGAAGGAGGAAAATCCTCAACTTACCCCAAAGATATCTCAAGTGGTTGGGCCTCTCCAAGCCTATATAAGGAGGCCTTCTCATAGTGAAAGGGGATGGAAAGAATTGTGAAGCATCTAACTTATGATCTCATGAGGAAGATGTCATTTGGAACATCAGCATTCTGTGTGTGGACTATTTAAGCAAGGGTTTGGAGGAAGAGAGCTTGATGAAGCTGCTGCACTCACATCTATGGTTGTAAGTATTCTTCATCGTTGTTCTCATTAATATAACAAGCTTGGCCTGTTTCTTTCAAACTTGTACTTGTTCCATATAAGTTTGTCTGCAGTAGATGGATCTATGTTTTAGCTAATCTCAGTAGAGTAGGAAGTCTTTTGTACTGTTGTTTGTCTTGCAGGACCTACCAAGGAGCTCAAGATCGAAGCTCATCCTGGACCTTGCAGGGACAAACAATGTTCATAAGGTACGTGCCTTCCTCCTTCTCTTTTGTTCATCAGCTTGATTAGATCTTAAAGGACGTCAATGTCCATGTTAAGCACCTTCTGTCTTAGAGTTAAGGGTCTAGCTCTCAAGAGGAAATCTACCTGTTCGCAGGGAAATTTTCCTACAACAGAAATTGGTGACTCCACTGGGGATTAATCAAAGCGTTCAGTTTTGTTTTTCCTCACAGACCTTGTCTTACCCTTAATTCTTTTTAGACCTTGTTCATCCCATATGTCTGATTGAATACGCTGATTGGATCCTTATTCCATCACATCCATTGTGATTGACAAAGTTTGACTGAGTTTTGTTTTTTTTTGACAATTTTCTGGGTTTTAAGACACCAACGCTCCCCTACCTATGTTATCAGAGCACTGGCGCTCCTTTTTGGCTTTTCACAGAGCGTTATAATGCTCTGGTGCCCCTTACACCAGAGCACTACCCTTTTTCTTTGCAAAAAAACTTCTAGGGTTGTGTTTTCTGAAATCCAATATCTTGTTTTACTCTTGCTCAACTTCTTTGTGCTTCAGTATATCTTCCTATTGACCTTTGACACTCTGCTTTCTGAGAAATAAGTGCTTTGTTGTTCAGATTTTGTGACCTTCTTCCTTATTTTGAGTTTTTCTTCTGTTGAGAACTTGGAATCAATCCACTGCTTTCTTCTCTCTTATCTGACTGAGTGAAAATTGTGTTGAAGAACATCAGAAATCTGTGAATCATCTCATTTGGTTCTTTGAGGTCATTTTTCTTAGCATCTTTCTTTTGTGTGAAATTTTTTATTTTCTTTGTTATCTTTTGTTTTCTCTTTACTTCTTGTTTCAATCATAGCAAGAGGGTGTGTTGTTTGTGCGAAATTTGCTTATGCTTATTTGAATCTCCTTGATCTAAAAGGTTAGTTGGCAGGAGAAGTTTTACATTGAATTAATCATCATTCACATACCAACAACAAAGATACATCTTAGTGATTGGTTTGCATATTAGAAGGCATTTCTGAAATGTTTTAGCATTACATTGGTTTTGATTGAGAACAAATTGATTGAGGACATGCCAAACTTTTTAAAGGAAATTCACAACCGGCCATGCTTACTCAGCCTTTTCCACAGCAACAATCCTTAATTGCTCAAACCCCCACTCCTGGGGGCAGTTCTAGCCATCCTCATGATGAGGCCTCGTCGAGTGCACATATTTATATGTTTCATGGGATTAATTTGACCACTCACTCTAAGACATACGACACACCAGGTAACCCTGATAAAGAAAAAGACACTAATGGTATCGGTACTTTATGGGATCCATCACCGTCCTCCGTTAGTCCTCCATCGTTTAATCCTCCGTCTAAACCACTTTAGATTGAGAAACCCACGTTCGACTCTATCTTACGCCCTCCTAAGAGCACTATACATAAAGCTACCTTTAATCCTAGTTCACATGCCGCCCAGAACTACAACATTGTTGAAGATTTGGCTCAAGCACCGTGTGCTATGTCTGCGTTAGAAGTTCTACAACACTGCCCCAGTCAACGTAGAAAGATCTTGTACAGTATTGGTGTTGTTGATCCTGAGTCGTCCAACCATATCATGTTTAACCTGGACAATTATGCATCTCTACTCTCCCACCAACTTGCTTTCCAAGTTGAGGTTGTTGTTCACAATCAACAAATCCACTGAACTATATTGGATGAGGGAGCCTCTACTTGTGTCATGTCTTTGGCTTGTTGGAAAGGCTTGAAATCGCCTGCCCTTAACAAATCCCCAACGATGTTACGTGCCTTTGATGGGCGAGGTTTTCATCCCCATGGGATTTTACAGTCCCTGCCCATCCAATTGGGTGGAAAAACTGTTACTGTTGATGTTGAGGTGGTCGATGCTCCCCTTGATTACAACTTGTTACTTGGAAGAAGTTGGTTTTATGCTATGAACGTCGTTGCCTCGTCGGTCTTTCGATATGTACAATTTCCTCATCAGGGCAAAATTGTCACTGTTGATCAGTTGGATTTCTGCACGACCGATGCTCGCGCTCCCGCTTCCAACAATATTCCTTTCTTGGGAGACCACAAGATTCCATATGAAAGCATTGGTGTTGGCTTACTGAAAGATTCTAGCCTCATGGGTACCTTCCCTACACCACTTCCACCGACTACACATCATATTGCCACTGTCGATATGATTTCGACTGTAGCTTATCAATCTTTGGAATCATCTGACCCTTGGATTGTACCTAGTCCATTGGTATTCGATGCACTAGGTGACATTGTGCCACTTAGTTTAGCTGAAACATCATATGTTTCTATCCAATCCACTTCTCCCTCTTCGGATGAGAAACATCTATTGGCACCCGACAATCACTTGATGCCACCACAGTTGAGTTCCTTGTCGTCTGTGATCGACTACATTTCCCCAATTTTTCCTTCTTATGACTCTATTCTAGAAATGCTTCACATTGACAAGTTACCTCAGGATAATAACCATCACCGATCCTCTTTTCTTCCCCCTCATGAAGAAATTCGGGAAGATATACACTCTATATCCCCTCCCGATGTTGATTTTCCATTATCTCCCATGATTTCAACTTCCAATGATTTGGATCCAGTAGTGGACATGGTGATCTCTTCGGTAGGGCTGTTGGAGCCTGATCTCCTTATCCCTGTCACGACCCTCGACATGTGTTCCTTCTAGAGTAATGTTCTTCCATCCAGTGAAGATCTCTTGGAAGCCATGACTAAGTCTCGTCCCTTGACATGGTGTCCTTCCAGAGCGCTATTCTCTTGGAAGACATGATCAAGGAGAAGCTACGAGCATAGTTTCTCTTCTCTGTAGCAAGCTCACTAAAAAATGAAACAGAGACCTTGAGCATAGTTTTCCTCTCTGTAGCAAGCTCATTAAAAAATGAAACAACAATCTAGGGATCGAACCCAAAACCCTGAGCATAGTTATTTTCCTATGTCAAGCTCGTTAAAAAATGAAATAGTCACCTCTCTTGAACCTTCTTTTCATCCACCCTTCTCCGTTTTCTCATCTAGTAGAGAAATTGGTGACAACCTCAAAGTCGGTGAATGAATTGAATCTTGGAGGGCATGTCTCCAACCTTTGATGATCATTCTAGAGTTAAACCACTAGCTTTCAAGCTGGGGGCATACTGAGCTTAGTTTTTGTTCTTTCTTGTGCTCGTAAATACATGAGAATGCATCCGGGTAAAATTTTATCTCTTTTTCGGACCTGTATGGATACACAAAAAAGGAACCCCTTGGAGTCGTCTTTAATCTCTTTTCAGACTCTCTAAACATGAAAAGATTTTAGAGTGATCTTGCTTCCTTCCACACTCGTTAAAAGTTTTGAAAGGGCGTATTTCTAGTGGTAGTTTATCTCTTTTTTGGCCTTGTGAGACTAACATTACGAAAAAGGACCACATTGGAGTCATATTTAAGTTATTTTCAGACTCTCTAAACATGAAAAATCACCGAGTTTACCTTCTTTGGACTCATTAAACAATTATACATTGAAGGGCCCATATGGGACCGAACTCTTACTTCTTCCAGTTCGTTAAACAAAGGAAGAGGAACTTACCGAAGGTGAGTTATATCGAGCATGTGTTACCCTCCTCGAGCTCATTAAATTAAAAAGAGGTACTCATCTATTTGGATGGGGGAAAAATTGAAAGAAGCAAGCCAAGCAGTTCTTGAGAACGTCACCAGTAATCCTTATAGTCGCCCTTGAACACGACACTTTATTTTTGCACGCATTTTAATCCGCTAAACCTCTACATTGAACCAATCCTCTGAGTTTCCTTACTCCTTTGGGTCACCTAATGAAAGTCACAATATCCATTGCATCATCATGTTTTCGTCCATGTCATGTTTATGCTGTTGTGCCTCAGTGTTCAAGGGAAGTATCTGCCTCAAGAGTCAACCATCACGAATCCCTGTTTCAATACCCATGTTAGTCCATGTTATTTTGATCCACCAATTACATCTCTGTGTCAGTTTTGTGTCGTTGATGGGGGATACATCAAGGCCCTCCTGTGACAAGTCTATCCCTGTCGACCTCAACACATTATCCAGGGATTAGACCTAGAAACCAGCTAGTACCTTGGGACTTACATGCCTTAATGGCATGCCTCCTCCTGCTCGACAGTGAGTTTACATCATTGACCTCTAATCAGATGATTCCATGGATGTTCGACTTCAACTCGTCTATTCACGTTCGTTGGAATGTACTAAGTACCTTGGGAATCATTGACATCAATGGTGATCTCCCTCGCACTTGTTAACAGTTCACCTCATTGACCAGTAATCAAGTGGTTTCTACCATGTTCGACATTAAGACATCTAGTCACATGGTTAGATTCATACTACACCGGGATCGGTAAGAAGACCCTGGGTTGAGTCGTCACTCTTATATGTACTTTTCCCAAGTTGTGATGGAGGTTCTTTTGAACATTGACACATATACTGTTACATAGATCCACTTTGTATTGGTCGTGGCTATGTCTTGACGTCTCGTAGCTCCACTGTGTATTCTTCGTGGCTGCGACCAGTTCAGGTCATGCGAATATAGATCCACATTGTATCTTCAGTGGCTATATCTCTTTGTCAATATAATTATGGATTTGCAGTGTATTTATGGTGGCCATACCTTGAAAGTCTCTATCACTCAAGCATAGGTATGCCTGCCTTGGGGTTTGAATCATGTCTTAACATTTGTTTAATGGTTATGTGTAGCTTCTGTCAAGTTCTCTGAGTCCATACCCTTTCTTGAAAGTCTGCAAAGTATTTCAGTTATCAGTTCCCGTCTTCTAACTTCATACTTTGGGGGGCAATCTGTTACACATCAAAATTACTCATTACGACAATGGCCTAGTGTCGTCATTATCAATATTGCAAGTGTCGCATTTTGGTCACAAGTGTTGCAAGTGTCAGAAAAAGCATACTGCCATACTGTCTATGTCGTGCCTATAACAACATCGGAAGGACACTTTAAACACCTCAAACAACTAATTTGGAAGAAGAGGAAAGGGTTAACAAAGTTTATAAACCTTTTGCCACTGGAAAATCCACTCAAAAGACATTTTTGGAGAGGAGCGCTCCCCTATACACTAACAGGGAGCGTTGGCACTCTATGCACCCTTTTAGGGGAGCGCTGTAGTGCTCTGGTGCCCCTTTTTGGGAAGCACTGCCTTTTCTGAGTGAGTTTTGACTTGTTGAGGAAAATCAGGAAGAGATCCCTTCAATCTTTGATGGCAGTTGGATTCGAATCCTTGGTCAAGCCATGATCTTATGGAAGATCCATAACTGAAGGAGGAAAATCCTCAACTTACCCCAAAGATATCTCAAGTGGTTGGGCCTCTCCAGGCCTATATAAGGAGGCCTTCTCATGGTGAAAGGGGATGGAAAGAATTGTGAAGCATCTAACTTATGATCTCATGAGGAAGATGTCATTTGGAACATCAGCATTCCGTGTGTGGACTATTTAAGCAAGGGTTTGGACGAAGAGAGATTGATGAAGCTGCTGCACTCACATCTATGGTTGTAAGTATTCTTCATCGTTGTTCTCATTAATATAACATGCTTGGCCTGTTTCTTTCAAACTTGTACTTGTTCCATATAATTTTGTCTGCAGTAGATGAATCTATGTTTTAGCTAATCTCAGTAGAGTAGGAAGTCTTTTGTACTTTTGTTTGTCTTGCAGGACCTACCAAGGAGCTCAAGATCGAATCTCATTCTGGACCTTGCAGGGATAAACGATGTTCATAAGGTACATGCCTTCCTCCTTCTCTGTTGTTCATCAACTTGATTAGATCTAAAAGGAAGTCAGTGTCCATGTTAAGCACCTTCTGTCTTAGAGTTAAGGGTCTATCTCTCAAGAGGAAATCTACCTTCCACAGGGAGATTTTCCTACAACAAGTGGTATAGTATGTTGAAAGATAAACTTTCCATATTCCTTTAGATCATCATAGATCCATGCAAAAACATCCTAAAATTCTTTACGGAGAGGAGTGTGATGCTCAATTTCTTTAGTAGTACAACTAGTACCTAGATTTATATACTTTGGAGCCTTAGATGTAGAAATATTAATTTTATGGGTTTCTTAAACTTTCCTAAGGGAAGGCTCATTAATTATGTTATTTTTTTTTGTTTGATCATCCATTGTGAAGACTGATCCAATACTAACATAATTTTTTGGGAGAAATGCACAACTTGGCTTCTGAGTTTTTCCATCGCTAATGTTCATCTGTATTTCATCGTTAACTAGAGCATTTGATGATGTTGGTTGTAAATCTGAGAGGAAATTTACAACATGTTCATTATTTTCAAACACTTACCAATAGTCTTCATTATTTGGTATTGATGGGTGAAAAATTGTTTTGACGTGAAAGGTATTATCAGTTTGAGAATCAATTGGATTAAAAAGAAAGGTTGCAACTGCTTTTTGATTTTTATCTCAAGGGACAAAAATTCTATTGAAGGAATTGAAAGATTCAATAATATCCCAGATCCTTCTTGCATATAGTTTCAATTTTTCCTTCTTGATATTATATATCTTCCTGATATGGTTTATG
Organism: Picea mariana; assembly: GCA_032191745.1. Classification (NCBI taxonomy): domain Eukaryota; kingdom Viridiplantae; phylum Streptophyta; class Pinopsida; order Pinales; family Pinaceae; genus Picea; species Picea mariana. The sequence goes on from JASDQU010588679.1 coordinate 43,634, forward strand.
ACCAACTCAAAATCTCCAAATACTACCAAATCATTGATTTGCATTTGAAGTGCCAAGGTTAATCCTTGGATCAAAGCCTCATATTCAAGTTAATTGTTGGTGCATGGAAACTCAAGTATGATTGCATGTGGATAAAAACAAGATTCTGGATTTTTCAAAACAATGCTATATTTAGAGCAAGCACCATCAAATGGAATTTTCCAACAAATTTGAAAATTATCATTTGTCCGTTGTTTAACAGATTTAATTTGTTCCATGTTAAAAACAACATAGTTTCCAATCCCACCCAACATCAATATAATTGTGCATAAGTTTTAATCCCTTCTTTTTGAATGATATAGACTTTCTTTGTTCTTGTGTCACTTTAGCCAAACTCCCATCTTTGTTTGGTAGGATCATGCAAGTCCCATCATTCATGATATATCCTCCGATCAAAGAACACCAATCATGACCAAGGACCACAACATAAACAGTAGGAAGATCCACCACTACTATAGTAAAAATCATTGCAATATGGGGTGTTGAGCTTATCTAGGTGAAAAAATCTTTGATTTCTCCATATGCAGGTACTTTTTTGGAATCAATTGCATAGATACTTTCTCCCATTTCATAATATTTTGTACATTCCAATCCTAGAGTTTTCATAATAGATAGTGGCGTAATAGTGTTAGTAGCTCCACTATCAATCAAGCAATCATGTAATATAAAATCTTGGTTTTCGAATGATATGTAAAAGGTGGTTACTTTGCCTCTTGGTCTTGCTGGTATATGATTTTGTTTTTGTTGTTTGGTGTTTATGACAACTACTTTTATTCTGGAACTGGATGAACTTGCATATTCCAATATTTTAAGAACATTATCTCTTTGTCGAGGTATCTTGACCACCTCAAGGAATGGTAGAGTAATCCAAAGTTAAGTAAATTCATCAACTGCATTATAAGTCATTCATGTTGATTGTTGAGATTGATTTACAACCGAATGTTGAATTGATTGTTGTTTCATTGGCTTTGGAATAATATTTTTTTCTCTTTCTTTGTCCAATTGATTTATGGATTTGAACTTTTTTTTTTACTAGTTTGGAAAACATTTTCTTTCTCTTCATCAATATAATCCTCTTGTTCAATAGAATATTATTGAACTAAAGGGAATAAATTATCTTCCATTTGCATAGATTCTAATGCTTGATTTCAATCATTCATTGGCATTCGATCAAATTATTCATTCTCTTCGAGACTATATTTATCTTCAACAATTTATTCTAATACAACAACATTTGGATTTGGAACTCGGGGTGCTCTGAGCCTAAGTTCGTCATTTCTTTGATTCCTGTCAACTCTATCTCCGAGGTTTGGTGGTATAGGCCTTGCATCTTGAGATTGTGAAACAACATTATCGTTTCTTTTCAAAAGAATTATTATTTTTTGCATTTGTCTAATTGTTTGATTCAATTGTGCTATCTCGACATCTTGACGAGTCCTTTGAATATCTTCAGGAGAAACAATATTTCTTACATTCAGAGGTTGTCCTTGAAAAACACCCTTTCCAACACCCTGTTCCTTAGCAAATATAGATGGAGAAGGAGCATGAGTTGATATAGAAAACCTTGACATTTGTCTTTGAACTTGTCTTAGAACAATTTATGGGTCAACATTACTTTCCAACATGTCTTCTTCCATCTCAGTTTCTTTCCTCATCGCTTCATCCAATGTTGTAATTTGTGCTAATTTTACTGCATATTTTACATTCGATGGCATTGCATTCTTGTAACACCCAAATATGACTGGCTCATTTGGGATCTTCTCTTATGAAATTTGTTGTACAATTATGAAAAAACATAGATTGAAATCTCTAATTCTTTCATTTTTCTCAGGATGTATTTGAGTGCACTGTGTGAGTAAAGTATGATATGCGACAAGTTGAGCATATTTGGCCATTAATACATCTTCCATATCATCAAAAGAGCTAATAGAGTTTGTTGGGAGAAAAATGTACCAGTCATATGTTGGACCTATTAGAGTTTGGAGAAAAACTCTCACCATAACATCATCATGCTCGATCAAATGAATGTCACAAATGGTGAGAAATTGATATAAATGATTTTTTGGATCCATAATTACATCACTAATAAAAACACGAAGAACACCTCATGGAAGATTGGGCAACAGATATTGCTCGCCTTTTATGTTCAAGGAACTATATCTTGGTCTTCTCCTTTGGTTTCTTTGTCTATCGTTCTCCCTTCTATAATTATTGGGAATTTCATTTCTTTGCTCTTCTCGGTCTCACATTGATGTTGTAACCAAATATTGTGATATAAAAATGTGTGGTTGAGTTTCTTGAAGAGTTCCGAGAATCTTCTTTTTGCCTCTTGTTAAGGGTCCTTTATATGATTCCAGCTTCAAGATTTTACTGGAGTCTCCTTTGTCTTTCAACTTCAACAACCTCTTCTTGTTGAGCCAAGACTTGCCAAGTACATTCGATCTCCTTTGGATTTCTTGTTGTAGACAAAGCTAGGTTATATAATTGGTTCAAGATACTTCTATGATCTTTAATTCCAATTAGTATTTAGGGTTGTACCAGATTTTGACGAGTCATTCAACTTTCTTGGTTTGCAGAACCAACCTTTTGTTTTCATTAATCCCTAGTATGGTTG